>SKCR01017251.1:0-35312 GCA_019454045.1 Zanthoxylum bungeanum | reverse complement strand
TTATCGATGTCCAATCTCGATAATACTACGACTAGGGATATTTAATGATTAAACCTTATTATGGATTGATACTGTCTCATATCATCATAATCCGGAACTAATCATAGGGACTTTTAACCATTTATATATCAAAGTAAATAAATTACAAAACGGTAAAAGGCAATTTCTTACTACATAGTTAATTTTGTACAATAATACAATATCATTTACAAATAGTGACGCTATGGGTCATTACTGTCTAACATATTTAACTTAGGTAGATCTCCATGATCAATTGGATCTCATCCAATTCCTAGATCCGGTTAGGTGGACATCCAAGTCCGAAACATATGTATAATGCCAATGTAAACCATTACATTTTCCTAACCCTATCCTCCGAATCATTTAGGCCTTGGCTGTGGCCAAAAACAAACCTAATGATTCCAGTTAAGCGGGACCCATTGACGAGGAAAGTTTCGTAATCAATGTCGTTGGACAAAAATTGATCTTGACTTTGGCCAATAAAAATCACGATTTGGACAAGACACCGATATGCAACAAACTCTCATGATTCAAGTACAACCATCCTTGATTGACAAAGGTCTTGACTTTGGTCAAAAACAAACCAATGCCAACTTCGGATCTTGAACAAGAACCATTCAATGGAAGGATATTCGCTTAATATAAATTGAGGGATTTTCCGCGTAATTGGCAACCAATTATTTATCTTGTTTAGGTCTCATCATCATACACCCTTAAGCATGCTTCTAAAACATCATAAAGCGCGTAAAGTAGATTAATAGTGATATGCGGATGGATATATAAACAACTTGTTCCTAGAACAAATCACTCCCTTTCCTCTCCCCGCTAGCACTATTCTACTACTACCCAATTACATAATACAATAAGAGAAACCTCATTTACATTGAGGGGAATTAGGTGAGAAGAGAATACAAAGAGATAAAGAGATCAGGCTGGACACGCAGGTCCAATTTATAAATTCCAAATTTACAATAATTTCTAAAATACCCTTTCCCTTCTAATATCCATCCGATATACACTATTCATTCATCACATACATATATATTCAAACAAGACATGCTTCTACAACCATCTAATCCAATTAATTAGTCTTTGTTTAAGTGGTCATCCAATGTTCAAACAACCGGTTTGATTTTGCGCGAGTCCAACTCGATTGAGAATAAGTACAAGAGGGTAACGAATTCGCGAATTATATCGAACTACTTATTAAATCTAATTTAATTCGTATTCAATACTAATTCAATTATTTAATTCCAAATTAAATGTTTCACTTTTAATGTGCTTTAAAGACTTAGATTCTAAATCTAATCTTATTGGGCCTCAAAGCCCAACTAACATCCAATGTTGAATTTAATTCAAGTCAAATGGACTTAGAATTGATTTATTAAGGCTTGGGCTTTGGTCAATGTGGGTCAAACCCAATTACCAAGCCCAAATAAGGAATCACCCTTAAGTGCCATAAAACCAATTTTAAGCCCATAAGGCCCAATTAAATTATTAAAGCCCATTAATTAAATTTTAATATTCCAAACATTAAGTCCAATTAATTAAAGTGCAATACCAAGATTAATGTATTAAACCAAATATTTCAAAAATACCACATTTAATTTATAATCATCAATTTTTCAAAATAAATGTCCAACATTAATTTTAAAAAAAATCAACTCCTTTACATGTCCTATGTATTCGGCCAAGGTGAGTTTTTTGTGTCGATTTGTTTTTCAATCCAATTGAATTATTAATCTACGTCCCGTACACGTTCTAAGTCATCCATGATCTTAAACACAAAAAAAAATTCAACCCACTCCAAGTAGCAACACATTCGGCCAAGGCATGAATTTGGGGAAAAAATCATCCAATGCATTTTTCATAAAATTGATTCCATGTATCATCATTCTATATACATACAAGCATACTTATTCATCAAATTTCACAAGAACATGCTTCAACCAATTTCACCATATCATTCGGCTAAGGTCAAAATTTTGGGAAAAATCATCCAATGCATTTTTCATAAAATTGATTCCATGTAACATCATTCTATATACATGCAAGCATACTTATTCATCAAATTTCACAAGAACATGCTTTAAACAATTTTATCACACCATTCGGCCAAGGTTAAAATTTTGGGAAAAAAAATCATCCAATGCATTTTTCATAAAATTGATTCCATATAACATCATTCTATATACATGCAAGCATACTTATTCATCAATTTCACAAGACATGCTTCAACCAATTTTATCAAATTTTAACCTAAAGTATTTCATGCTTAACCATGGCTCCATGATACCATTGTTGGTTTCTATAATATGTCCCAAGGAAAGATTAAGCATATATGAAATACAACAAAGAATATATATAAACATGAAGTATGGCGGAATCATACTTACAATATCTTGTGATGAAGAAAATCAAGCCAAGATGGAAGCTCCAAGGTGGATGATTTTCGGCCAAGGTGAGAAGATGTGGAAAGCTCCAAGCTTTGAGTATTCCAAGCTCTATGATGGTTTCCTATCACCTCTTTTTGATCCCTTGAAAGGTGCTAGCCTTGCATGTGAGGAGATGTTCCAAACAATCACACTTTCTTCAAGCTTTTGGCAACCAAAATGAAGAAGATGAAGACCAAAAAACTGCATGCAGTTTTCGGCAAGTGAGAGAGAGAAGAGAGATTTTTCTTTTTGTTCTAATTGATTTTTGATACAAAAATCAATTTATATTTATGCCATAATATTTATTAAATAATAATAAAATCTATGACACAAGCCATGCAAAGGCTTAGAGTGTCAAACACTCAAATTCCATGCATAACATTAGAGTGTATTATACACTATCACCATGCAATGTATTATCAATAAAATAATACATATAATGACATGTGTCAAGTGGGCCCCACACGTTTCCAAATGAAAGTGGGCCCACGTCCACTCACGCGTTTCGGGTTCGATATTTCCGAAATACCGAACTTGCGTCGCGACGTTAATTAAATCGAATTTAAATAAATAATCGCGCCTAGCGAAATTATTATTTACGTCGCTAACGAATTAATTCTAAATTAACTCGTATGCCCGAATTAAAATCTAATTTTAATTTCGCGTCGAAATCGAATTTCAATTATTATATCGAATATAATAATTTTACTGATTAATTCCAAATTAATCGTTCTCTCTCTCTAAATAAGGCACTTTATCCGAGATAAAGTTTCTTCGCAATTAATCCAAGATTAATTAAGTTCGAATCAAATATCATAGGTGAATCTTCAGGAAGCGACCCAAGAGATCTCCGGATATGTTGGCAGTAAATACGGTCGTCGGATAATCCGAACACGCACGTACCTCGTACTACGTTCTTACCGATTCACAAGACAAGGTGGGCTTCTAGCAAAGCGCCATGCCTACCCAATTCTCCAGAAATATTCTTAGGAATATAAGATCTATATCAAGCGTAGTATACACCGTAGTATTGCGTACATCGATCCAGTATCGGATGATCACATGCTAGGCCTAGGGCTGGAGATGTGTCTGCCCCGTACGAAACATATATCGGACATCAAGCAACTAGTCTCTTTAAATCAGACAATCCTGACCTAGTCATATTGTCCCGACGGTTGCAACCTTTTATAGAGTACTAGTTCTGTGTCCTGCGTGATCATCACCTCCATATGTCTGAAGCGATACTTCCATCTTGACATCTCACATCCAGTACACTACGATTCTCGATAAACCCAGAAGAGGTGTACACAGAACCGGTTAAGGTCCCCAACCACCAAAACCAAAGTTTACCGATTGTCGCAAGTACTAGCGATGTTGAAAGTGTTCAATCAAAGTCCCAAGGATCACAACATGCATAAAAACGAGTTGAATACACAAAGGAGTAAGGCGGAATACATACTCACATTGATGGGGTTTGATGAAATGGAACACAAGTTGCGTTTTTGATCTTGTTGGTGGGCTCGGTTTGGCCTCCAAAAACAGCAGGGGCTGCTCGGTTTTGGTCTTCTTTGCGTCTCCAAGAATCGGCCATAGGTGGTCTCCATGGAAGCTCCAAGCTTCAAGCTCCAAAATTGATTCCAAGCACATGAATTCGTTTCCCTATCACCTAAGTATAACCCATGTGTGTGCTAGCACCATCCTTCTTCATTGCTTCTCAAAAAATCGGTCTAACCAGAAAAAAATTGTGAAGAAATCGGAACACATGCCGTGAAGAAGAAAGGAGAGAAAAAGAGGGAAAAGAGAAGGAGAAGAGTCTTCACGTGAAACCGTGAAAAAGGGAGAGAGAAAATGTAAATGTTTTTTAACTTATATATTTATTTTATTTTCCAAAAATAAAATCAATACAAAAAAAAAAAACCTTACATTTACCAAGTACAAAAGTCAAAAAGCAAAAAAAGCTTTCATCATTTCTATTTTTTACTTAAGTCACATCACATCACTTTAATAAAGTAACATGTTGTCAAGTCACATCACTCAAAGTGACAATTGATTTGACGCATGATGTGACAAACGATTTGACGTTTGATGTGACTTGCGTGTCGCACTCGAATTTGAAATGCGAATGCGCTCGCAATTAGTCTCGGGCTCGGGTTCGCTAATTCCAAATTAACGAATTTTCCGTCGCGTCGTAATTAAATGATTACGCCTAGCGAATTCACTATTCACGTCGCTAACGAATTAATTCTAAATTAATTCGTTCGCCCGAATTAAAATCTAATTTTAATTCCGCGTCGAAATCCAATTTCTAATAATATATCGAATATATTATTTTATCGATTAATTCCAAATTAATCGTTCTCTCTCTTTAATAAATATTTTATCCCAGATAAAATATCTCCGCAATTAATCCCAGATTAATTTTATCTCTCAACGAATTAATCCCAGATTAATTCTATCTCTCTCTTCTAATTAATCCCAGATTAATCAAAGTGCGAGTCATACGTCATCGGTGAATCTTCAGGAAGCGACCCATGAGATCTCCGGATATGTTGGTAGTAAATACGATCGTCGGACTGTCCGAACACGTAAGTACCTCGTACTACGTTTATATCGACTTACAAGACAAGGTTAGCTTCTAGCAAAACGCCATGCCTACCCAATTCTCCAGAAATATTCTTACAGGAATATATAGATCTGTATCAAGCGTAGAATACCGTAGTATTGTGTATATCGGCCCAGTATCGGATAATCACGTGCTAGGGCTGGGGCTGGATAAGTGTCTGCCCCGTCCGAAGCACATGTCGGATGTCTGGTAACATAGTCTCTATAATCGGATATACATGACCTGGTCACAATATCCCGATTGTTTGCGCAACACTCAAGAGCACTAGTACCGTATCCTGCGTGAAATCAACTCCAATATGACTGAAGTGACACTTCCGTCTCGACATCACACCCAATACACTACGACTCTCTGATAAACCCAGAAGCGGTGTACACAGAACCGGTTAAAGCCCTGTACCACCAAGACCAGAGTCTACCGATTATCGCAAGTATTAGCGATGCAAGTCTCAGGTTAAGACTATACACACCTACCTCGATTCGGCCTCCCATAGACACATAGTCATAATACCAATGGGATTCCGAGGGGTCTATCCAGAGCGAAGCTGTTTCCCGTACCATCGGTGAAACACAACCTCCTATCGCACTTGCATAAGTATCCAATACTTATATATATGAGAACTATGCTGTTGTGCCCTCACAACGCGCACAAGTGTAATACTAGCCTATTCCGCATTATCGATGTCCAGTCTCGATAATACTTCGGCTAGGGATATTTAATGATTAATCCTTCGGGGATTGATACTGTCTCATATCATCTCAATCCAGGAACTAATCATATGGACCTCTCTTCATTTATACATCTATGGTGATCTAATCACAAATGATGAGAGTGCAATTTCTTTGTCACATAGTTAATTTGTACAGCAACACCGTGATCTGTACAAATAGTGACGCTATGGGTCATATTATCCAACAGATGTAAGTCTCAGGTTAAGACCATATACACCTACCCTGATGCGGCCTCCCATAGACACCTAGACATACTACCAATGGGATTCCACGGGGTCTATCCAGAGCGAAGCTGTTTTCCGTACCATCGGTAAAACACAACCTCCTATCGCACTTGCATAAGTATCCAATACTTAAATATATGAGAACTATGCCGTTGTGCCCTCACAACGTGCATAAGCGCAATACTAGCCTATTCCGCATTATCGATGTCCAGTCTCGATAATACTACGGCTAGGGATATTTAATGATTAAACCTTTATGGATTGATACTGTCTCATATCATCTCAATCCAGTACTAATCATATGGACTTTCGCCATTTATATATCAAAGTAAATAATATTTACAAAATGGCAAAAGGCAATTTCATTATTACATAGTTAATTTTATACAATAATACAATATCATTTACAAACAGTGACGCTATGGGACACAATGTCTAACAGTAGGCAACAACAAGTAGGTCCGCTATAACATATCGAGTTTGTCCAACAAACTCAAACGTTTCCCTTAGCTAGCATCATTAATATTTTATAGAACCTAAGTTATACATCAATATGACTCAGATGCGACATCAATATTGTGCTACAACTACTGAGTTGTCTATGTATGTTGGGATCAAATCCAAAGTATTATGCAGAGAACCGCAAGTACAACATTAATATCAAAACTTCTAATCTACAAGGTCACTTTGCAACTTAATAAGTCAATACTGTATAAATTACAACTAATTCCACTTACACAGTAGAATCAATCGTGACACTCCCACTACATCTTTTCTGACTCTTTTTTGACGTAGATCATCTAACATCATAATTAGACTCAAAACTAATCTGACCCTAATGGTTACAGACTATATTCTCAATGACTGAGAAACTCGTTCTTAATATCTAAAGATAACAAAGAACATATTTCAAGACAAATCATATAGTCTATAGCATATCAAAAGAGTTCGTAACAATTATGATTAAATTGATGTCTTTTAATCACACATAACATAATATTTATTATGCCATCATCCTATGATGCATAAGATTGAATAGACATTCTAATCAATTCCTCTTTCGACAAAGTTATCATCCTTTACGAAAAATGAATACTATATACAATAGACACACTAACTGTCAAACAATTATACTAACTGTCAAATAGATAGTATTGTTGTGTCCTTTATTAGATCATATCTAATGTACGACTAATGAGAGTATCTCACAAGTCTCTTAGTTTTATATCATATATAAAACTTTATATCAAATATAACAAAGACTACTCCCACTGTTTTCACGAAGAAAAGAAGACTTAGATAAACCTTTTACCTCACAAACATCTCATTATTACATTAATATTGATAATGTCGTTAGGATATATAACACTAGAAAGAAATTTGTAAGCTCTCACTAACCCTACTATCATATGTGTATTCTCTATGCTTCGATAAAATCAGACAACCTAACTGATATCAAAATTAGATAACATGGATTTTCGGAAGGCTAACCTGAGTCTACGATAGGCTCTATTGCTTGTATATCAAACTGTGATCTTAGTACAACACAAACTCTAGGGCCATTCCCGAATGAACTTTTTAAAATAAAGAAATCACAATGGATCTCTTCTTATTCGAAGAAACCATTCAGAAACGCCATTTTGCATTTCTAACTAAAATGTACAGTTTAATATTAACATTTACCAACATATCCTTAATTGTTCATTTAGTATGATTACAAATAAGTCTCCTCATAATCTACATGATGAGAAGCTTTCTTTATGTGGTTTAGTTGAAACCAAGGTAAAAGATGTTAATTTTGTCAGTTTCTCTCGTACAATTAATCTTTTGTGGAAGTTCTTTTTCCATTCTAACGGTCTTCCGTTTGGCCGTATTTGGGTTTGTTGGAATCCTAGTGACATTGATGTAAGCATTATTCGTTCTTCGTCTTAAGCTATACATTGTTGTGTGTCTCATATTTCGGGGTTGTGGAGCTTTGTGGTTTTTGTGGTTTATGGTGAGTGTGACTATGAGAAGTGTCATGAGCTATGGACCGACCTGATTACTAGTGGTAGTGATTTTGATGATTCTCCATGGCTAGTTATGGGGGATTTCAACACCATCCGCACATCGGTTGAGCATAGTGGTGGTTTATGTCGTGGCCGTCTTGGAAAGATGATTTGGGTTGTTGTTTGGGTCAGAAAGGTTTGGATGATCTTCAATTCTCTGGCTGTCATTTTACGTGGTTTAATAAGCAGGTTCAATCTCTTATTTGGCGTAAGCTTGATCATGTTATCGCTAACTCTTCTTGAGAGTGTCTCTTCTCGGGTTCTGCTGCTCGGTTTCTTCCCCCTTATATTTCAAATCACTCTCATATGGTTGTTAAGCTTTTTGAGCTCCCAAAGAGAAAATTCCTTTCAAATTCTTTGATTTTTGGGCTGATCATACTGATTTCTTCTCTGTTGTGACTAGGGCTTGGATATTGATGTTCGTGGTATTCCGATGTTCCATTTGTGTAGTAAGCTGAAGAGTGTTAAGATGGCTTTGAAGAAGTTTAATGTGAGAACTTCTCTAATATTTAAGGTAGGGTTTTGGAGATTAGAAGGGAGATGGATAGGGTACAGTGTGCTTTACAGGATTTCCTTAATGACTCTGCTTTGTTAGCTAAAGAAGCGAGACATTCTTTATGGTATGGTGATCTGAGTCGGACTGAGGAGGGCTTCAATGGATAGAAATCTCGTGTTCAATAGCTCAACCTTGGGGATCAGAATTTGCAATTCTTTTTTACTGCTATGAAGAGTATTCATTGTCGTAGTAAGATTACTTCTGTTACTAAGGAGGATGGGACTCGTGTGGAGGATGATGTTTTGGTTAGGGAGGAGATTGTATCTTTTTATGAGACTCTTTTGGGGGCCCAGCCCTTTCAGCAGGATATTGATAGGGATGTTCTCCATTCTACTATTACTAAGCATGTGTCTGATGAGCAGAGGGAGACTCTTGCCCAGAAGGTTTCGTATGAGGAGATTAAGTCTGTCTTTTTTTCTCTAAAGGACAATAAGGCTTCTGGCCCAAATGGGTTTAATTCAGGTTTTTTTAAGAAGACTTGGAGTATCGTGGGGGATGATGTTCTTTGTGATATTCACTATTTCTTTTCTTCTGGGCGTCTCTTGAGGCAGGTTAATGCGACGTCTATTGCTCTGATCCCGAAGATCCCCAATCCTTCCCAGGTTAAGGACTTTCGGCTTATTTCTTGCTGTAACACTATTTACAAGTGTAATGCCAAGCTTATTGCGAATCGGATCAAGATTTTCCTTCCTTCAGTGATTAGCCATAATCAATCTGCTTTTGTTGCGGGACGGCGTATTACCGACAACATTTTATTGTGCCAAAAATTGGTTCGAAATTATCATCGGAAAGGTGGTACCCCAAGATGTGCTCTTAAGATTGACTTGATGAAAGCTTATGACACTGTTCATTGGGACTCTATGGTTGAGGTCTTATGGACTGTTGGTTTTCCAGAGAGAATGATGGGTTGGATTCAGGAGTGTATTACTTCAACTATGTTTTTCTGTGTCTATTAATGGGGAGTTGCATGGTTTTTTCTTTAGGGGCCGTGGGCTGCGACAAAGTGATCCTATGTCTCCTTATCTTTTTGTTCTGGCTATGGAAGTTCTCTCGGGCTTACTTCATAATATGGCTCATAATCGGGGTTTCAAGTTTCATTGGCGATATTCTAAGGACCGCCTAACACATCTTTGTTTTGCGGATGACCTCATGATTTTTTATAAGGCGGATGCCTTCTCGGTCTCTCTGATCAAGGACTATCTTTGGCAGTATAGTGGTTTTTCAGTCTTAGTCCCGAATCTAGCTAAGAGTCATCTTTTCTCCTTCGGAATCTCTCTTAGCCTTAAGGGTCAGCTGCTTCATGTTTTAGGTTTCCAAGAAGTTATTCTTCCAGTGCGGTATAGGGGAGTTCATTTGATTTCATTTAAGCTCCGGGCCTCAGATTGTGCTTCTCTTGTTGATCGTATTGTCGAGTGTGCCAAGAGTTGGAGTAGTAAGTTTCTTTCGTATGCGGGGCGACTTCAGCTCATAAAATCTATTTTGTTCTCCATTCAAGTTTATTGGTCTTCTTTATTTATTCTTCATAAGTCTGTTATTAGGAAGGTGGAGATGACTCTCCAATCCTTCCTTTGGAAGGGTAGTGAGCTCACTTCTTGGGGGCGAAATTGGTTTGGAGTAGAGTTTGTTTACCTCTGAAAGAGGGGGGTTTGGGGATCAGAGATTGGACACTTTGAATAGAGTGACAATTGTTAAGCACTTATGTTTTCTTTGCTCTGGCCAGGTTTCCTCTTGGTCGGATTGGGTTCAGTCTTACTTATTGAGGGGAGAAGCTTTTGGGAGGTGTCTGTTGGACAATTATAACCTATAACATCACTATTTGTACAGAACATGGTGTTGTTATACAAATTAACTATATGACAAAGGAAATTGCTCTTTTATCATTTATAATTAGATTACAGGATATATAAATGAGAAAAGTCCATATGATTAGTTCCAGATTAATAAGATATGAGACAATATCAATCCATGAAGGTTTAATCATTAAAACATACATAGTCAGAGTATTATCGAGATTGGACATCGATAATGCGGAATATACTAGTATTTCACTTGTGCACATTATGAGAGAATAACGACATAGTTCTCATATATTTGGGTATTGGATACTCATGCAAGTGTAATATGAGGTTGTTTTTACCGATGGTACGAAAACAGCTTCGCTCTGGATAGACCCCTCGAAATTCCATTGGTAGTATGACTATGTGTCTATGGAAGTCATGTTTATCCGATTTTAGAGACTAGTTACCAGATATCTGATATGTGCTTCGTACGGGGCAGACACAATTCCAGCCCCACGCCTAGCATGTGACATCCGATACTGGATCGCAATACGCAATACGACGTATACTACGCCTGATATAGATTACATATTCCTTTAAGAATATTTCTGGAGAATTGGGTAGGCACGGTGCTTTGCTAGAAGCCAACCATGTCTTGTAAATCGGTAAAAACGTAGTACTAGGTACGTGTTGGATAATATGACCCATAGCGTCACTATTTGCACAGATCATTGTGTTGTTGTAGCAAATTAACTATGTAATAAGGAAATTGCACTCTCATCGTTTGTGATTAGATCACCATAGATATATAAATGAAGAGAGGTCCCTATGATTAGTTCCTGGACTGAGAATGATATGAGACAGTATCAGTCCCCAAAGGTTTAATCATTAAATATCCCTAGTCGTAGTATTATCGAGACTGGACATCGATAATGCGGAATAGACTAGTATTGCACTTGTGCGCGTTGTGAGGGCACAACGGCATAGTTCTCATATATATAAGTATTGGATACTTGTGCAAGTGCGATAGGAGGTCGTGTTTCATCGATGGTACGGGAAACAGCTTCGCTCTGGATAGACCCTTCGGAATCCCATTGGTATTATGACTAGGTGTCTATGGGAGGCCGAAATCAAGGTAGGTGTGTATAGTCTTAACCTGAGACTTGCATCGCTAATACTTACGACAATCGGTAAACTTTGGTTTTGGTGGTTGGGGATCTTAACTGGTTCTGTGTTCACCTCTTCTGGGTTTATCAGAGAATCGTAGTGTATTGGATGTGATGTCAAGACGGAAGTGTCACTCCAGTCGTAATGGAGATGATGTCACGCAGGATACGGTATTAGTGCTCTTAAAGTGATGCGCATCCAATCGTGATATTATGACCAGGTCATGAATATCCGATTATAGAGACTAGTTACCAGACATCCGATATGTGTTTCGGACGGGGCAGACACTTATCCAGCCCCAGCCCTAGCACGTGATTATCCGATACTGGGCCGATATGCACAATACATTAGTATACTACGCTTGATACAGATCTAGATATTCTTTGATGAATATGTCCGGAGAACCTGGGAAGACTTGGTGCTTTGCTAGAGTCGACCTTGTCTCGTAAATCGGTAGAACGTAGTACTTGGTACGTACGTGATTCGGATACTCCGACGACCGTATTTACTGCCAGATTATCCGGGGATCTCATGGGTCGCTTCCCGATAATCCACCGATGACGCACAACTTGCACTCTTGAATAATCTGGGATTATATAGAAGAGAGAGAAAATTAATCTAGGATTAATAACGGAGATGTTTTATCCGGGATAAAATATCGTCTAAAGAGAGAGAACGATTAATTCGGAATTAATCGATGTATTAATATATTCGATATATTAGACGAAATTAGATTTCGACGCGGAATTAAAATTAGATTTTAATTCGGGCAAACGAGTTAATTGAGAATTAATTCGTTAGCGACGTAAATAATAATTTCGCCGGGCGCGATTATTTATTTAAATTCGATTGAATTAACGTCGCGACGTAAGCTCGGTATTTCGGAAATATCGAACCCGAACGCGTGAGTGCACGTGGGCCACTTTCATTTGGAAACGTGTGGGGCCCACATGACACATGTCAAGATATGCATTAACTTTGACACATGTCATATTATGCTTATTTGACACTCTAATGCTTTGCATGGAGATTGTGTACAATGCACTCAATGGTATTGCATGGAAATGAAGTGTTTGACACTCTAAGCCTTTGCATGAATTTGTGTCATAAGTTTATTATTAATTTAATAAATTATGGCATAAATATAAATTGATTTTTGGTAAATCATTTTAAAAAAAAAACCATTACATAACACAAATTCTTCTCTCTCAATTTCTCTCTTCTCCTCACGAAATTCACAAGGTGTGGACTGTTTTTGGAAGCCAAAAACCGTGAGCTAAAGGGAAGCAAGAGTGGTTTCTCATGGTGAGAAATCAAGTGCTAGCACACTTACAAGTCTTGCGAAGGTGGTAGGGAGGTTCGACCATGAGACGGGATCCATCCGACGAAGCTAGGAGCTCCGTTTCTTCACTTAACTTTCTGTTTTTGTAGGCAGTGGACTGCATGCAGTAGGCTTACATGGCAGTGCGTTTTTGGGCTTGAATCGTCTCCAAATCGACTCTACCGATCAATGTGAGTATTCCGCTACCTCCGTTGATGTGTTCACACATAATTTCATGTCTTGATTTGATCTTGGGACCTTAGAATAAACCAACAGTACGTACGTATTCGGATAGTCCGACGACCGGATTTACTGCCAACATATCCGGGGATCTCATGGGTCGCTTCCCGATGATTCACCGATGACGTATGACTCGCACATAATTAATCTGGGATTAATTATTAGAGAGAGAAAATTAATCTAGGATTAATTACAGAAATATTTTATATGGGTTAAAATATTATTTAAAGAGAGAGAACGATTAATTTGGAATTAATCGATAAAATAATATATTCGATATATTATACGAAATTAGATTTCGACGCAGAATTAAAATTGGATTTTAATCCGGGCAAACGAGTTAATTTAGAATTGATTCGCTAGCGACATGAATAGTAATTTTGCTAGGCATAATTATTTAAATAAATTTGATTTAATTACGACGCAACAGAAAATTCATTAATTTGGAATTAGCGAACCCGAGCCCGGGAGTGTTTGCGGGCCCACTCGCATTTTAAATTTAACTGCGGCCCATAAGTCACATCACGCGTCACATCACCTGTCACTTTAGTGATGGATGTCAAGTCACCTTTTAGTGATTGACAACCAGTCACTATTCATGATGTTGGTGGTTGTGGGCAATAAATGCCATTTTGCCTCCAAAACTGATTTTGCTTTTTGGAAAAGCTTTATCAATTTTGGGTAACACTTTTTGGCATTAAGATTTTGGTATTAGGTTTTAGAAACCAAAAATACACATCTCTCTCACTTTTTCTTCTTATGGACGAATGGCCTTCACCATTTTTCTCTTTTGTTTGCCGTGAGCCAAGGGCTCAGTGGTTCATGATTTTGTTGCAAAATCTCAAGAGCTAGCACTCAAATGAGTCTTACAAAGGTGATAGGGAAACCCATTCGTGAGCATGAAATCCATTTACAAAGCTTGGAGCTTGGAGCACACAAATGGGACCTTGGCCGAAACTTGGTGCACAAAAGAGGAGCTTGGCCGAGAGCTTCAATGGAGCAAGGAAAATTTTTATTGTTCTTCGCATCGCAAAAGCCGATCAAAGTGAGTATTCCGCAACTTTACTTTGATGTATTCACACTTTTCATAACTTAATTTGATCTTGGGATCACCTAGAAAACCCAACAATGGTATCAGAGCCTTGATTAAGCATGAAATTGATTTAGGGTAAAATTTGGGTAAAATTGATTTGAGCATGATTTGATGAAATTATTTTTTGAATATGCTTGAATGATGCTAACTTAGAGTTATTCATGATCAATTTGATGAAAATTGAATTGGATTAATTTTTCCCAAAATTTGGCTTGGCCGAATGGTGTTGATGCCCTAAAGTCATGGTGATTTTTGTTTTTTGATCATTGGATGAATTGAAAGACTTGGGATAAATTGATTTAGGATTTAATTGGATTGAAATCGAAATCGATTTATAAAAACCCCAAATTGCCGTGACATCAAAGCATGGAAATGAGTTGATTTTTTGATTCAATAATGTTGGACACGTGTTGATGATGATAAGCATGATTAATTAGTGTAATTGGTATTTTGGAAATGTTAATTTGACTAATTAATTATGGCTAAAGCACTTTAGTTAATTAAATTGTGAAATTTGGAATTTTAGAATTTAATTAGATGGGCTAAATTTGGAATTGGTCTTGTAAAGTTGTATTTGGGCTTAATAGGCTTGGTTGGGCCAAGTTTGGTTTAGGTTAATTGGTTGGATCCAATTGGGCCTACAACCATTTCCATAAAGTCCAAATATAATATAATGGACCTTTAAAATTTTAATTGAACCTAATGGGCCTAAATTGATTTTTGGCAAAAGGGTGATTCCTTATTGGGCTTTGGTTGCCAAGGTCCATGCCTTATAAATTAATTGAAAGCCCATTGGACTTTAATTAAATTGACATTGGATGTTAATTGGGCTTTGAGACCCGTAAAGATTGGATTTAGAATCTAAGTCGCAAAGGCTCATTAATGAAGTGTAATTATTTAATTTGGAATTAAATAAAGAATTAGTATTAAATACAAATTAAATTGGATTTAATATTGTTGTTTGGTATAATTCAAGAATTTGTACTTTGAGTATTTATTCTTAAAACGAGTTCGACTCGTGCAAATCAAATCGTTGTTTGAACATTGGATGGTCATTAATTTCAGACTAATTAATTGGATTAGATTGATTGATAACATGCTTTGTGTGAATACATGGATGTGATGTATGAATAATGTATATCAGATGGATATTAGATGGGTGAGGGCAATTTTGGAAATTGTTGTAATAAATTTAGAATTTATTAAATCGGACCTGCGTGTCCAGCCTATTACCTCTAGATTCTTTGTATTTCTCTTCTCACTTATTCCCCTCAATGTAAATGAGATTTCTTTAGAAGTGTTATGTAATTGGGTAGAAGTAAGATTTGTGCTAGCGAGAGAGAGGAAAGAGAGAGATTTTTTCTAGGAACAAGGTGTTTTAAATATCCATCCACATATCATTATTAATTTATTTATCGCGCCTTATTATGATTTTAGAATGAATGTTTAAGGGTGTATGATGAGACCTAATCAAAGATAATTAATAGGTTGCCAATTACGCAAAAAACCCTCAACAAATATTAAGCGTTTTTCCTTACAATGAATGATTCATTCTCAAGATCCAAGATTGGCACCGGTTTGTTGGCCAAAGTCAAGACCTTTGTCTATCGCGGATGTGTTTGAATCATGAAGGCTTTGTTCCATATCGCATGTCTTGTCCAAGTTATGATTTGTTGGCCAAAGTCAAGATCACTTCTTGTCCATCGACATCGATTACGAAGCTTTCCAAGGTCAATGGGTCCCGCTTAACTGGAATCATTAAGTTTGTTGTGCCAAAGCCAAGGCTTAGTTAATTCAGAGGAAAAACGTTAGGAAAATATATTGGATATATTGGCATATATTAGATATATGTTTCGGACTTGGATGTCCACCTAATGGATTTAGGAATTGGATGAGATCCAATTGATCTTAGAGATATACCTAGTTAAATATCATACAGCTTGTTGGCCAAAGTCAAGGTTGTGTGTTATTTAACGGGATCCTAGCCCACTAGGAAACAAGGTTTCCTGAGTACTCAACAGAGGGTTAGAGGCTCGCCGAAAAATAGTGGGAGGCAAGTATTAAATTTTCAATTTTGTTTAGATACTTGCCAATACGCGCTCATTTCATTTTTTGTCCATACATAAATATTTAAATGTTGTTTTAATTAAACAGTTGGAATGTATTCAAACTACTTCAAATTATAGTTGATTATATAATTGAATTATAGTAATCAATATATTTGAATTTAACCAATTAAATTATAGTTGATTATATAGTTAGACTATAGTAATCATTATATTAATAGTACCTGAAATCGTTGATTGGATATTTGGACTATAGCAATCAAGATAAATGAAAGATTAGCGTTTAAAACATAAACCTGGGTAAAAATGTCTTTAAACGGCTTTAATTTTCAAAATGGGAATAAAACCTCAGGATAGTCCTGGAAACTGAGAAGCTATTATATTTGATAGAAAAACTTTTGGGCTTAAGCTAGGAGTTGAGTAAATAGTAGAACATGATCTTTGGAAGATTCATGTGATGATAACTTTAGTGCTCAATCCGTTATGCTTACCTCATTAACTCTTTAATTCCGTCGTCAGAATTAAGGATTAGATCCTTGTACCATGATGATGAAATTAAAGATCTTCATAGATTTATTCTTAGATCTTAGAAGTACAAATTGCATAAGAAGCTATTTCGCTTGTGTATGTCAAAGGGTACATCTTTCGAGCACTAGGTGTCGCAGATGATTGCTGACATCAATCAGCTAGGTTAGTTGGGCATTACCTACGTGGCCGAGACTACCAAAGATTTGATCTTATAGTCTCTACCCGAAAGCTGGGGCAGGTTTATTATGAACCAAGAGTAAACTCTTGGAGAGTTGATGGCTATGCTCAAGGAGGCAAAGCGAGAGCTTCTAAAATGGGCAAAGGCAAAATCATTATAGTCTTCTAGGAAGATATATGACATATCCCAAGATGTCTGCCTAAACTGTGGCAAATGGGGTCACTGGAAGCGTGACTGCCGTATGGACAAGTCAGACATGAAGGAAGTGAAGACGGGCAAGGCTCCGGCTTCAAATATGTTTGTCATAAACATGTTCACTATTAGTTTCAAAATTGGATTTTTGATACGAAGTGTTGTACATAGATATGTACTGATGTGTGGAATCTGCTGATTAGCAGGATACTGAATTCAGTTGAGATTAATCTATGAATCAGAAGCGGGACAAGAATCGTTGTTTTAACTGTAGTAACCTAAGTTTAGGAACTACCCTTTGGGTGTGTACTTAAATTAGGAAACTGTTAAAATGTAACTAATTTGACTAGAAACATTATCTATATATCAGAGTATAACTCATTGCGGGTATACCTTTATATTCTAGAACACTAAAGTGTTTTATTTTATAAAGATGATATTGAGATAAACACATTAGATGTGAATAACAGTATTTATATATTTAGAATATAAATGAATCTCATACATATGACATGACAAACAAATAACTCAAACTGATTTAATCAGATGAGACTTATTTGTGGCATTGTTGTCTGGGACACATTAAACAAGACTCGTATATCCACACTTTTGAAGAGTGGATACTAGGACGGATTTGATCCTATTCAAATGATGTCTACGAAACTAGTTTATTAGACAAAGTGCCTAAAACACTTTTTACTTGGTAAAAGTGTAAGTGCCACCGATCTGTTAGCCCTCATTCATAGTGATGTAAGTGGGCCCATATCTAGCTAGGCTAGAGGTGGATATGAACATTTCATAACCTTTACGGATGTGGCATCGCGTTATGGTTATGTGTTTCTTTTAAAACACAAGTCATAAACTTTTAGAATTTCGACACGAAGTAGACAGTCAGATCGGCTAAAGTATTAAAACCATCACGGTTAGACCATGATGAAAATACTTAAGCAATAAGTTTCTCGACTACTTGAAAGAGTATAGTATTCTTTTAATATGGACTCCTCCCGAAACACCTCAATTTGAGCGGTGTGTCCGAACAGAGAAACCGAATTTTGTTGGACATGATAAGGTTAATCATGAGTCGCTCTGAGCTACCATTTCCCTTCTAGGGAATACGCATTAAATAATGCAATACTTATTTTGAATAAGGTTCCATAAAAATCTGTTTGACAGACTTCATATTAGATATGAACATAAAAGAAACAGAGTTTTCTCATTCCTGAAGATTTGGGTATGCTAGGCATATGTTTGGATGATACCAAACTAGAACCCAAATCAGATAAGTGCCTAAATTGTAGGTTATCCTAGGATAACCAAATTATAGTACTTATACAACTCACAAGAGAACAATGTATTTGTTGCTCGCCATGCGATTTTCCTAAGAGGAATACCTATATGCAATGGTAAGTGGGAGGAAAGTAAAACTCAATGAAAATCGGAGTAATACTGTTCCAGACACCGATTCCTTAACGGAACAAAAATAGTTCATCAGGGATGAAACTGTACCATAATCTTCGAATACACAAGAACCGCGTAAGTGGGAGAGAGTCATAAAACAACTTGGGAGGTATGGATTTCTGATCTATCCTAAAGTAGATGTCAATCTTATTGAGGAAGACAAACTGACTAGGTATGAGGAAGTGATACAAGGTATCGACTCCTTATCATGGCAAAGTGCCATGAAGTTCGAAATGGATTCCATGTATACCAACCAAGTTTGGACACTGGTTGATGTACCGGAAGGCATTGTGCCTATTGGTACTATATTAGTCTTCAAGGAAGACAAACATGGATGGAAACATATAAACGTACAAAGCTAGGCTTGTAGCGAAAATGTATCGTTATCAACATTGTGTCGATTACGACGAAACCTTTTAATCGTTGCCATGGTTAAATCCATTTGGATAATGCAGCATGTTTCATTTATGAAATATGGCAGCTGAACGTCAAAATCGCTTTCCTTAAATGGAAACCTTTTGGATGATGTTTACAACATCCTGACGGTTTTGTCGCACCAAAACAAGCAAACAAGGTTTGCAAGTTAATTTGATCCATTTATGGATTGAAGCAAGCATTGCATTCTTGAAACTATCGTTTTAATGTAATCATAATGCTATATGATTTATTTCAAAACGAAAATGATTCTTGTGTATATAAGGAGGTTAGTGGGAGCGCATTGACAATGACTATCCTAAATAATGATCATATATCATTTCTTGGAAATGATATTCCCATAATACAATCGGTGAAAGCTTGGCTTTCATGAAAACTTCTCCGTAGAATACTTGGGAGAGACAACCTTTATTCTAGGAATAAAGATCTACTGGGTTAGATCTAAAAGTTGTTGGCACTCTCCGAGAACTCGTACATTGAATGAAATGTACGCGACCTGATGCTCATGTGCTTTGAGCATATGGAGTCGCAATCAGGCCAATCCAAGTGATAGTCACTGGATTGATCTTAAGAACATCCTTAAGTATCTTAGATGAACTAAGGATGCTTTCTTAAGCTATGGAGAAGGAGAACTTGAAGTGATTGGGTTCACTGTTGCAAGTTTCCAAACCGATAAAAACGACTATAAGTCGTAATAAAGGTCTATATAGTTTGAATACTGGAACACTGAGCTGGAAATCTTCCAAGCAAGATACTGTTACCGAATAAACAACGAAAGCGGAATATTTCTATAGTTGAGGCAGCAATAGAAGCACTTTGGATCTTAATAATCCTAATAAGATTAGGTTTAGTTCTGTTAGCAGCTGAGCTAGGCTACAACATAGGCTAAAGAATTAATAGTCTCATCAACGATCCAAGTATGCACTTCAACTATTCATCTGATTCGTTCGGATCATACATCGTGGCGATGTGATAATCGAATAAATCGCATCAGATGATAACTTTGTAAATTCGCTGACGAAAGCATTTTCTCAGCAGAAGTTTTAGTGAACCGTACATAGTTCAAGTGTAGGACACTTGAGTGATTGGCTATAGGCCAAGTGGGAGATTGTTGGACAATTATGACCCATAGCATCACTATTTGTACTGAACATGATGTTGTTGTACAAATTAACTATGTGACAAAGGAAATTTCTCTTTTATAATTTATAATTAGATTACCGGGATATATAAATGATAAAAGTCCATATGATTAGTTCCGGATTAATAAGATATGAGACAATATCAATCCATGAAGGTTTAATCATTAAAACATCCCTAGTCAGAGTATTATCGAGATTGGACATCGATAATGCGGAATAGACTAGTATTGCACTTGTGCGCGTTGTGGGAGCATAACGGCATAGTTCTCATATATTTGGGTATTAAATACTCATGCAAGTGTAATAGGAGGTTGTGTTTACCGATGGTACGAAAATAGCTTCGCTCTGGATAGACCCATCGGAATTCCATTGGTAGTATGACTATGTGTCTATGGAAGTGCGAATCAGGGTAGATGTATATGGTCTTAACCTGAGACTTGCACCGCTAATACTTGCGACAATCAATATACTTTGGTTTTGGTCGTCCAAGGATTTAACAGATTCTGTGTATGCCTCTTATGGGTATATTGAGAATCGTAGTGTATTGGGTGTGATGTCAAGATGGAAGTATCACTTCAGTGATAAGGAGATGATGTTCACGTAGGATACGAAACTGGTGCTCTTATATGCTGCAGCTATCGGTATAATATGACTAGGTTATGTTTATCCGATTATACAGACTAGTTACCAGAGATCCGATATGTGCTTCTTACGGGGGAGACACAATTCCAGCCCCAGGCCTAGCATGTGACATCCGATACTAGATCGCAATACACAATACGACGTATACTACGCCTGATATAGATTACATATTCCTTTAAGAATATTTCTGGAGAATTGGGCAGACACGGTGCTTTGCTAGAACCCAACCATGTCTTGTAAATCGGTAAAAACGTAGTACTAGGTACGTACGTATTTGGATAGTTCGACGACCGGATTTACTGCCAACATATCATGGGATCTCATTGGTCGCTTCCCGAAAATTCACCGATGATGTATGACTCGCACATAATTAATCTGGGATTAACTATTAGAGAGAGAAAATTAATCTAGGATTAATTACGGAAATATTTTATATGGGATAAATATTATTTAAAGAGAGAGAACGATTAATTTGGAATTAATCGATAAAATAATATATTTGATATATTATACAAAATTAGATTTCGACGCAGAATTGAAATTGGATTTTAATTGGGCAAACGAGTTAATTTAGAATTAATTCGCTAGCGATGTGAATAGTAATTTTGCTAGGCATAATTATTTAATTAAATTTGATTTAATTACGACGCAACAGAAAATTCGTTAATTTGGAATTAGCAAACCCGGGCCCATGAGTGTTTGCGGGCCCACTCGCATTTTGAATTTAAGTGCGGCCCACAAGTCACATCACGCATCACATCACCTGTCACTTTAGTGATGGATGTCAAGTCACCTTTTGGTGATTGACAACCAATCACTATTCATGATGTTGGTGGTTGTGGGCAATAAATGCCATTTTGCCTCCAAAATTGATTTTGCTTTTTGGAAAAGCTTTATCAATTTTGGGTAACATTTTTTGGCGTTAGGATTTTGGTATTAGGTTTTAGAAACCAAAAATACAAATCTCTCTCTCCTTTTCTTCTTATGGCCGAATGGCCTTCACCATTTTTCTCTCTTGTTTGCCGTGAGCCAAGGGCTCAGTGGTTCATGATTTTGTTGCAAAATCTCAAGAGCTAGCACTCAAATAAGTCTTACAAAGGTGATAGGGAAACCCATTCGTGAGCATGGAATCCATTTACAAAGCATGGAGCTTGGAGCACACAAATGGGACCTTGGCAGAAACTTGGAGCACAGAAGATGAGCTTGGCCGAGAACTTCAATGGAGCAAGGAAAATTTTTATTGTTCTTCGCATCGCAAAACCCGATCAAAGTGAGTATTCCGCAACTTTACTTTGATGTATTCGCACTTTTCATAGATTAATTTGATCTTGGGATCACCTAGAAAACCCAACAGTGTCATGTCCTGTACATTGTTCTTAGAGTTGGCGGAAGATCTTGGAGCTTCGTTATTGGACCCGTCGGAGGATGAGAGTTAGGATTGGGAATGGTGAGAAGACGTTATTGTGGTTTGATTACTGGCATCCTCTTGGTCCGATTATGGATATGTTGGGTGAGAGAGTGATTTACGACTCTGGCTTGGATAAGATGGCTACAGTTGCTTCTATTATTTCTGATTCTTCTTCGTGTTGGCCTCCAGCTAGATCTACTGCCCTTGTTGATTTGGCCCGGTCTCATCTTTCGGATCCTTCTAGTATGAAGGAGGATGAGCTGGTTTGGGAGGATGACAATATAGGGATGTTTTCAGTGGATAGTACATGGAATTCTATGCAGATAATGGGTCTCTTGATGCATTGGTTTTGAGTTGTTTGGTTTCGGAAGGCTATCCCGCGCCATTCTTTTCTACTTTGGATGTCTATTCAGGGAGGCCTATGTACCCAGAATAGTCTGATGAGGTTCGGTATATCTGCTTGCTCGCGTTGTATCCTATATGGTTTCTCAGGTGAGGATATTGATCACATTTTCTTCCATTGCATTTTCTCTTCGAGCGTCTGGTCGACTGTGCTGGCTATGTCTGGGTTAGATTGGAGATCTCATGATTGGCTTCAGATTGTTGAGTGGATGTATCAGTTTACCGATGGCTCTTTGCGTCATCTTCTTCTCTGTCTGTCATTTGCTGCGTCAGTTTACCATATCTGGAGGGAGAGGAATGCCCGCATTCATTATGGGACTCCTCGCCCTATTTTTGTTCTTTTTAGTGATATTTTTTTATGTTTGGACTCGTGCTAGCTTATTACGGAAGGTGAAACCATCTTACGACAATAAATGGCTTCACCTCTCCTGGCACCTGCCCGATGACATCTTATTTTGATATTTTTTTTGCTTGTACCCTTTTGGCTTTACTTCTAGAAGGGTCTGTCCTCTCTAGTTGTCTGGGGTATGCCTATTTGCTCTTGTATAGTTCTGTTTTGGTTATTGCAAAAAAAAAGTTCAAAACTTGATCGTAGTAAGCTATGAACGATCATAAATCTATGATTCAATGCTAACTCCCGAAATCAATATCAATGCTAACTTATACATATCATATACGTCACTGTAGAAACTAATGGAAACTTAATTAAAATGATGAATTAGTGTTACTAGAGCATATCCCCAAGAGTATTGAAACTGATTCGGTGACACTCAATATCAAACAAATCAAATCATATAAGATCCGATTTCTCCCACGGACCATTTCCATCATGATCGAATCGTAGAAGAATAATATTGAGTAAGAATCATACTCATTGACTAATCTTAGAACTAATTACCGTAAATTCATATGTTTGATCATATCAAAGATCTTTGACAATTCAAAGACTCACTGTGAATTTTAAAGATATAGTTTTCAAAAACATCAGATCAAATATCTTTGAACTAGTCAAAATATTCTATGTGTTTCATCAAAAACATATTGAAAGTTCTCAAACTATTCAAGACGTTCAATATGTTTTCTTTTAGAAACACGTAACTAAGTCATGACAACCCATTAACTAAGTCACGATGTAAAGAAAACTATCCAAGGCAATTTATAATTCATTAAACTACATATATCCAATGTATTGGTTTAATAAATCTGTGATTCAATGATGATCATTGATTAAATGAGATCTAATCACATTTCCGAATACAATATTCATTAAATGGATAATGATATGTGGTGTGATCTTATATCAAACCATCCTTTGACCATATGGAATACGCATCTAATGCTTAAGTGATAAAATTTCAAAAAGCATTGTTCTATATTATTTACTTTACCGAATATTTTCTTAATGTTATCCATTCCACAATGACACTACTAGTCATAATAAAATATGTAACAACTGTTTATAAAGAACAAGTAACTATCCAATAGTGGCAAGTTCTGATATCATATATCAAAATAATCATTAAATAATATTTCAAATTACTTGACGGGAGATCTGGTATCCAATACCTATAGTTGTCGTGTTGTGAGAATCGATATTCTCTACACAGAACTATACACATCTCTTTTCTTTAGCTTTATGATTTCACTTCAACTATTCACAACTATTGCAAATAACTCATTAGAAAATTGTGTCAGACATATTACCTCTAAAGGTCACTAAAGCCAAGAAACGTCATTATCGGATAAACAAACACCTAATGAGGTTTTCTTAATGCTAGTAACGAATCTCGAGACATAAACCAATTCATGTCAATTTTTACTGTACAAGAAACTATTCTCTCTAGCCCATTATATCATAAAACATATATATTTTAGATTACCTATCATGACTTAGTAACTAAGTCACTAACCATCTTGATTTTCCGAGAAAATTGGAACAATAGTTCCCGATGGTTTAGACTAATCTAATTATATCCATGTCTACTGATAACTAGAACCTATTCTAGAAAACTGCAACCCCAAGTCAGGTTAGAAAATATATATAAATAATATGCATGCAGTGGATTAGAAGTTTAATTCTATATACACAATAGAATAAATGAAACACACACACACACAAACACATATATGCGGCAATTTCATAATATTACATACTGCTTTAGTCATGGATTTTTAACCTAGCTGTGTCTCCCACTACTTTACGTAATATCGTAACCCCAACGGAAAATGAGAATGTAATAATTAAATTAAATTCCATAGTGAGAAGTGGGCCCCATGAATATATTTTACTCTCAGTTTTGGCACGTTCTCGCCTACGTATATTCACAGGTAGACAACTCATTGTCAATCACACTCACTGTGACTTCTGATTTTAGTCATGGCCGATTCTCGTTGTGACAGCTTTGGCACGTTCATAGGTGGCGTATTAAGGCTTCACTTGTCAGTGACAAACTCAAGTTACCGATGTAGTCCTGACAGCTTTGGCACATTCAGGATTTCCATTTTCACTTAAATTTGTCTCTTATCATATAAGTTCTACCGGTGCAAATGAACTACCATCAGCCATAAACTGCACAGCTTTGGCATGATACAGCTACAGTATCAAGAAAAAATTGTATCCGTACTGACAAGGTGGACCAAGAAACAAGTATTCTTAATACTAGTTACTTTAATGCCTTCTTAAATAGGGATTTTTCGTAAAGTATCATACACCTTATTTAATCAAATTAAATAACATATGCATGCATCAAGTAATGATTAGACTAAATATCAAATTTTAAAGGGCTAATCATATTATGGACCAAGAATCTGACTCGCTCTTATACCATTTTTGTTGGGATTTTTGGACAGATTACCCGGGCAACAGAACGGAATGCGGGAAAATCAGATATTCCGATTTATTTAATTTTTCTTGGTTAATTAAAATAAACTAATTTATTTTAATCACTCAATATTTAAAAACAGAATATTTAACCCAGAAATCATAATTTCAGTAAATTACCGTAAAACCCCAAAACTTTCAATTTTAATCATTTTAGTCCTAATTTCAGTAAATCATAATTTCAGTTGTTAAAATCAAGCTTATGTGATTTCCAATCACATCAAATATACATGAAAACAGAAATTCGGAAAAATTTTCCAGATTTTTCAGTAATTACCGAAAGGTCCTAATAGTTTTTATTTTGATAATTTTGGTCCTAATTTGTCAAATACAAGATTAGGTGATATCCAATCACTACCAAAAAAATTTGTACATCTTATATGCATTAAAATACAACCCAAATTACCGTGAGGTCCCAATACTTTATATTTTGATCATTTTGGTCCTAATTTTGTCAAAACAAGCTGAGATGATTTACAATCAACACCAAAATGATTTGTATATCTTATATACATCAAAATACAACATATATATGAAAATCCCCAATTTTGGTTTATGTTAGAACCCCTAATTTTTCAATTAATCAAATTAACCAAAATTAATGATGAGTGGTAATTATATCACAATTTCCCACTCATTTAACCTAATATTTTGTATAGTTTCTCAAGTTTTATGAACGTTTTGATGTGTTTTTGTTTATTTTGCAGATAAAAATAATATTGGGACTTAATGGAATTAACTCGGGGCTAAAACGATGAAATTCAGAGGAAAAAAGGTCAAAAATGAAAGTTTACTGTACGCGTCACGAAGTGCGGTCCTAAATTCTAATTTTGCGTAAGTTTGGTATTTTGGCCTTAACCTTTTCATATGATATCCGATTGAACTGATTCAAGTTTCAGATTAAAGAAGACTCAAAGATCTACAACTTTAAAATTTTAAATATTTTCGAATTCCGAAATTTTCAAGCCCGGAATTAACGAATAATCCAATATGTTTTGTGTAATTACTAAAGTCATTATCAAAAAATAAAAAAATGGAAAATGACAATTTACAATTTACAATTGTCAATCTTCCACAAAACATGCTTGCATGTTTGGTGGAGTGTTTTTTGGAGTGTCTTGTGGCATGTTTGGTGGAGTGTTTGGTCGTGGATCTTTTGTAGTGTTTTGTGGAGCAATTGGTGGAGAAATTGGTGGAAGCCTTTAGATTTGCCTCTAAATACCAAGCCATTTCATTTGTAATTCTCATGCTTTCCTTAGATTTTTGTAAGGAATTTAAGGATTGTATCTTGTTTGTTTTTATTTTCAGTATTTAATTTATGCATTTTTATTTTCAGTAATAGTAGTTTCTTTTCTTTTCTTTTAAGTAGATTTCCGCTGGGGGAAGGGTGAAGCTTTTATTATTTTAGTTTAGATTAATCTCCCTTAATTATAATATGGAAATTATAATTTAACATAAAAGGTTATACCGCCTTAATGGCTGGTTTTATTTATTTGACATAATGTGACACCGCCTATATGACCGGTCTTTATGTGACAGATGATTACCGCCTATATGGCTAGTTTATGGACAAATAATGATACCGCCTTTATGGTCGGTCAGACTTCATTAAAATCTGACTTAATGAGGATACCGCCTATATGGCTGGTTGGTAATATCACTGATAAATTCTATATTATAGTAAGGGAGATTTCTAAATTAGAAATAGTAAAGGTGGATCCCCAACCCCCAGTATTTTATTTTTATTTTAGGGAAGCGATGAAACACAATATCCATATACTTAATAATTGATTTTCTTTTTATGGGTAATTCCTTAGTTTGTTTATTGAGTCTTAAGTTTAATGCTTCTTGTTAAGTTTCCATTAATAAGATTGATTTGGTAAACTTAAAATGAACTTGACGAATGGATTTTAGGTTTCAGCCTTAGATTCAATAGACCACGATCTTCCTTGAAGATAGATAACCCTTTAATAGATTTTCTTACAGGATAGACATATACCTGTCGGGCGGGGGTAGCTACTTTTGGAACTTGAACTTAATAAGTTCAGGTAATTTGGTTAACATAGACATATGATTAATTGGGTTATTTGGGTATTTGAGTCTGACCATCGACATAGGCTTTTGCATATCTTCGTGTTCCAGGTTAGCAAACTGACTTATTACACATATATGAGAGAATCAATTCATCTTTAGGATAATATTGTGTGGAATCACAACCTTAGATCCTTGTGTCTTTTATTTATTTTTCTTAGTATTTTCTTTTGTTTATTTTATTTAAGCAAATCTACGTTCAACCAACCAAATGCAATCATTCTCTTCTCCCTTAATTAAATACTTTTAAATAAATAGTAGCAATAATTAATAACAATAGTAGGAATTAAGTCCTCGTGGGATCGATATTTTTATACTACTTGAACGATATATGTGATTGCGTTATACGCGTGTGATTACGCACCGGTCAAGGTTTTGGCGCCGTTGCCGGGACTTATTTTTCTTGAGTTATTAATTTTGAAGCTATCTTATTCTGACTCTGACGAGGATGAAGAAGCTGAGCTGTTTGTACCAACTGCACCAACAATGGAGGATCAAACTTTCCATCTTCAAAATGAAGATCTTGGACCTTCCATTGCGCAAATTTTTGAAGAAGATCTACATTAGCCAGTCAAAGAGGATGAAGACCTAAAATCAGATACATTCTTACTTCATCACTGTTTTGGGGAGTAAAAATTAAATATATCGCCCAAAAGCTTGACATAATGGAACTCCCATTTCAAGTCAAGCACCATACAAGACCTCCTGATTTTCTTTCATTCTTTTCAGGAACCATTGGAGCAACAAAGATAAAAAAATATGGCACAAGCACTGGATGAGACAAAATTCTTTTTTCCACTTTATCGTTGGAATAGACTATTCAAAACCAATGCTCACGGGATCATCTTTAATCAGACATCCAAAACGACGCTGAAACCTCATTAACAGATGGATTTTAGTCATTTCTGGCTGAGGACGAAAAATTTAACGCTAGCAGGAAGGCAACCCATGCAATTTGTTGTAAATTATGTTTCCATATTTTGTGTATACATATTGTAGAGTTTTTAATATTGTGATATTTTTGTAGGGAAAAGCACAAACAGAACATTTTAAGACAGAATGAATGATGTTTAACAATCACAAAGAAGAGAGATAATTGATTTGTGATGGCTGAGTAAAGAATGAATTCTTGAGACGCATCCTTTATGAATTTACAAAATTCTGTTGCCTTAATAATTGCTTTGATTTGCTTTTCTGTTTTTTATTTCCTTTATTTTCGCCGACAAGATCTAAGCTTTTTAACTTTTCATGATTTATTTTAACGTTTATCTAATAATTGTCATTTTGCAGGTACTAGTGCTACTATTACTCACCCATTTTCAAGTTCTATAAATTCAGCTCTACATTTCTCTCTTCGACACATCAGATATACATCCAAATAAGAGAGGGAAAATGGAAGCAACTTCACCCAGCGAGTCAAGCGAATTTGTGTTTTCTGTGGATCCAACTCTGGTAATAAACCAGAGTTCATTGAGTCTGCAAAGGAATTGGGGAGAGTCATAGCAGAACGAAATATGCACCTAGTATATGGCAGTGGCAATCTTGGAACACGAAGATATGCAAAAGCCTATGTCGATGGTCAGACGCAAATAACCCAATTAATCATATGTCTATGTTAACCAAGTTACCTGAATTCATTAAGTTCAAGTTCCAAAAGTGGCTACCCCCGCCCGACAGGTATATGTCTATCCTGTAAGGAAATCTATTAAAGGGTTATCTATCATCAAGGAAGATCGTGGGCTATTGAATCTAAGGCTGAAACCTAAAATCCCTTCGTCAAGTTCATTTTAAGTTTACCAGATCAATCTTATTAGTGGCCAGTTAACAAGACGCATTAAGCTTAAGACTCAATAAACAAACTAAAGAATTACCCATAAAAAGAAAATCAATTATTAAGTGTGTGGATACTGTGTTTCATCACTTCCCTAGAATAAAAATAAAATGCTGGGGGTTGGGGATCCACCTTTACTATTTCTAATTTAGAAATCTCACTTATTATAATATGGAATTTATCAGTGATATTACCAACCGACCATATATGCGGTATCCTCATTAAGTCAGATTTTAATTAAGTCCGACCGATGATAAAGGCGGTATCATTATTTGTCCATAAACCAGCCATATAGGCGGTAATCATCTGTCACATAAAGACCGACCATATAGGCGGTGTCATATTATGTCAAATAAATAAAACTAGCCATTAAGGCGATATAACCTTTTATGTTAAATTATAATTTCCATATTATAATTAAGGGAGATTAATCTAAACTAAAATAATAAAAGCTTCACCCTTCCCCCAGCGGAAAATTAACTACAAAACATAAATGTAAATAAAAGAAAATAAACTACTACTATTACTGAAAATAATAATACATAAATTAAATACTGAAAATAAATACAAACAAGATGCAATCCTTAAATTCCTTACCAAAACCTAAGGAAAGCATGAGAATTACAAATGAAATGGCTTGGTATTTATAGGAAAATCTAAAGGCTTTCTACCAATTTCTCCACCAATTGCTCCACCAAACACTCCACCAAACACTCCACAAAATCCTCCACCAAACACTCCACCAAACATACCACAAGACACTCCACAAAATACTCCACCAAACATGCAATCATGTTTTGTGGAAGTTTGGCAATTGTAAATTGTCATTTTTCATTTTTTCATAATGACTTTAGAAATTACACAAAACAAAATGGATTATTTGTTAATTTAGGTCTTGAAAAATTCAGAATTCGAAAATATGTAAAATTTCAAAGTTGTAGATCTTTGCGTCTTATTTACTCTGCAACTTGAATCAGCTCAATCGGATATCGGATGAAAAAGGTATGGCCAAAATACCAAAATTGCGCAAAATTGGAATTTAGGACTGCACTTCGTGATGCGTACAGTAAATTTTCTTTTTTGACCTTTTTTCCTCCGTATTTCATCGTTTTAGCCCCGAGTTGATTCCATTAAGTCCCAATATTATTTTTATCTGTAAAATAAACAAAAACACATCAAAACGTTCATAAAACTCGAGAAACTATACAAAATATTAGGTTAAATGAGTGAGAAATAGTGATATAATTACTACTCATCACACATTAATTAATTGTCAAATTGAGATATTTGACTAATATCATAAATATATATGTATTTGGATATTTAATGTAAATATAATACATATATTTAAATTATTTGTATTTAAATAATTAATTAATTAATTAATTGTTAAATAATTAAATTAATTAAAAATATAAATATCTTAAAGTTGTGATATTTATGGAAATGCCTTAGTTGCTTTTGTTGACTTGTTGAATAATTCATTAAAGTTGTATTGATCATTTTAACAAGTTGATAAAGTAAACTTTAAATGAAACCAAAATAATATATAGATATTAATATTGCTTCCAAATTCGGCCAAGGGCTATTTTTGTGAAGTATATATTATTTTGCTTCATTTCATTAGGTTTAGGTTTTCATAATTCACAAAAATAAACACAAAAGAGTTGAGAGAAAAAGGCTTGAAGGCTAAAGAAGAAAGCTTGGAAATCTTTGTTTTTGTAATTTTTTCTTTAAAGTCTTCAACATAGAAAATATTTCTAACATGCTTAGCTTCAACTTGTATTGCTTTGATGTTGTCTCTTTACTTATAGTTTGTGTTTTAATTGATTATGAACTTGAATGAAAGATGTATGCATGTATGGTTTCCAAGTGAGCTTGAAATGGTTTTATAAGCTCTCTTTTGATTAGTTGATAATCAAGTTGATATTCTAGAGTTTTTGAGCCACTCCTTGGTAACCTAGAATTGTTCTAGAGTTATTTCAAAGTGGTGATACTTGTTTGGTGTGGTAAAGAATGAATTAAAGTGTTGGATTTTAAAGATTTGATAATATTGGTCAATTTGATGAAATTGTAAAATTAGGGTTCTTAACCCTTTCCAAATTTTGGGCTTTTCATATATGTGATGTATTATAGTGTTTACATGATGCATATAAATTTTTGGGTTGATTGGATTTGATCTTAGTATGTTTTGAACATAAAATGACTAAATTGCCAAATCTGAATTTTTCTATGTGTGTTCGGCAATTTGACTAAAATTGGGGATTTTATTGCAATCTGATTTTGATGAGTTGGACTTGTTGGAAATAATTTTAGAAATGATTTAGAATCATCCAAAATTGAATTTGACAATTTTATGACTAAAATTATCAATTTGCAAAGTTGTGGGGGCAATTTGGTAATTACCAATAAATTTGATTTCTTGTGTAATTTTTCAGAATTTTATAAATTGGATAATTAAATAAATAAGTTTAATTGGTTGATTCAAGAAAAATTTTGAAATCGGAAAATTTTGATTTTCCGCGATTCATCTGCGTTACCGGATTTTCGCCATAAATCCCCTACAAAATGGTATCAGAGCGAGTTTGATTCTGGACACCCTAATATGATTATGCCTTTTAAATTCAATGTTTAATTTAATCTTTACTTGATGCATGCATGTGTTTATTTAATTTGATTAAATAAAGTAAAACGCATCTTTTGCGGAAAATCCCTAATTAATAAGGTTTATGTTAATTATGTATTTGATGCATATTACATGGTCCTCTTGTCAATACGGTTTATGGATAATTTTATGTGACTACATCCGAGATCTTGCCAAAGTTGTGAGGGTGTAGCCGATAGAAATTTATTTATGTCATATGTATATCAGATACTTGATAAATTCAAGCGAAAGTGGATTCTTGAACGTGCCAAAGCTGTCAGGGTTACGCAAGTAGCTTGAGTTTATCATTGACGAGTTTAACCTTGGTACGTCTCCTTGTGAAAGTGCCAAAGCTGTCACAACAAGAAACGACCAGGACCAGAAACCTAAGAGTCACTGTTGAGTGATTGACAATGAGTTGTCTACCTGATGAATATACGTAGGCGAGACAGTGCTAAAGCTGTGAGCTGAAATATATTCGTGGGATCCACCTTTCACTATTTATATTTAATTTAATTATTAAATCTTTGTATTCTGTTTTGGGATTACAATATTGCATGATTTATTAGTAGAGGCTTTTTTAGTTAATGCTTTTGATATTAAATGAAACTACTTTATATCTGCTAATCATTTTTGGTAATCTATATGATATATTTGCGATGGCGGCACAATCGAATAATTCGTTTGCGAGTATGTTGGATACATACAAACTTAAAAGCGCTGAGAACTTCGCAGATTGGGATTTGGATTTAAAGATTGTCCTTGATTCCGAGAAGTTGAGATATGTACTTGAGGGTCCGCTGCCCCTTGCTGTGCCTGAGGACGCAACACCGGAGGAACACCAAGTTTTCCAAGCTTGGAAAGATGATGATTTAAAAGTTAAATCATACATCTTGAGTTCACTGGCACCAGGACTCAAGAAACAATACTATGGCATGTCAGATTCATATAGTATGATGCTGCGATTAAGAGAATCGTTCATGAACCAAGAAAAAATTGTTGTTCATAAAGTTATGATGGAACTGTTCCATGCGCGACTGAACGAGGGGCAAGCTGTGCTCGCATGTTCTTCAAATGATTGATTTGAACGATCAACTGAGGCAACATAATCTCCATCTGAATGACATTCTCGGTAGGAGTGTCATTCTTGGTTCGCTCCCAGTTTCTTATCGCTAATTCATGATGTACTTCAACATGAATAGGATTATCTGCACCTACCATGAGCTGCATAGGATGCTGATCACGACGGAAGAGGACCTAAGGAATGGAGTACCGACTCGCCCTCCGAAACCTACTTCACTTTCTGCTTCTTCCCAGACCTGGTCAAAGGGAAAGAAGACGAAAGCGAAGAAGAATAAGGGTTTCAGTTACGAAGGCCATATCTCTGAAGTTATTTGATAAACATGTGGAGTCGATGGGTATAAGATACAATCGATATTGGGACTAGAGCAAGTGGGAGATTTTGTTGGGGTTGGTGCTCAGAGCGCCATTTCCCGTTTGTATTTCCTAGAAAATACTATTGTAAAACATTTTATTATGAATAAAATGAGCAGTTTCTATAATATAATATATCTTCTTATATGGTAAAGATGTAATAGACCTTAGGATGATTAGTAATGATACAGTTGCAAAAGCGTCGCAACTGACATTGAGTTGTATCATGACGTTGTCATTCTCAAAAAGTTTCTGGTCAAGGTTTACACTACTTGGTCAGTAAAGTAAACTCGTTGAGACCGGATTCATGAAAATTCCGTGATTATTTATGTTTGTATACTGGAATATATGATTCCAATGGTTTCTCAATGAACCATGAGTCTTGGGGACTCGTATAGACGTGTAGGTGTTTATAGCGGATAAACACTGAACAACTCACTGAAGATTCTTAATGGATGGTACACCAACGTCAATAAGAATCTTCTCGGTTTGAGTAGCATTTGCGATTCTTCAACTCCAGATACCATTGTGGGCACATGAGACATCTTCCACACTTAGATGGCAGTCACATCACCGATCTATTTAGATCAAACCTCCGCTTGTTCGTTGGGTGTGGACAGATCCTCAGGGTATCCTGTGTTTGTCGAGATAGGATCTGTTAGTTTTGTGTATAGAGCATAGATAGTCCATATATGATTAGCAATCAGATAAAAGCCATGGGCCCGTGGTACACTTTAGAAGTCAGTTCTAAGTGTTTATAGAGATTTGACGTTTACATCTATTTCTCTGAGATATATCTGGATACCTGTGACGGATGAATTATACATTTGCCATGACCTCGACCTGTATGATTCAGCGAGTTTATCTGTGGTCTTCATAATTTACGGGTGGGTAAATTATGGACACGAAATTAGATTTCCTGACGAATATACCTGAATCTAGAGAGTCTCACTAATGAAATATACTCGTAGAGTACTAGGGCAATATTTATGAATAATACTGATTATTTATAAGTCGTTTAAAGGTTAAATGAAAAACTAATGCGAATGAACCTAATAGTCATTTCCTAATTTTTGTGTATTTGCATTTAATGATAGATTTTATCAAATACACATTAATTAATTATCAAATTGAGATATTTGACTAATATCATAAATATATATGTATTTGGATATTTAATGTAAATATAATACATATATTTAAAATATTTTTATTTAAATAATTATTTAATTGTTAAATAATTAAATTAATTAAAAATATAAATATCTTAAAGTTTTGATATTTATGGAAATGCTTAGTTTCGTTTTTTGACTTGTTGAATAATTCATTAAAGTTGTAATGATCATTTTAATAAGTTTATAAAGTAAACTTTAAATGAAACCAAAATAATATCTATATATTAATATTGCTTCCAAATTTGGCCAAGGGCTATTTTTGTGAAGTATGTATTGTTTTGTTTCATTTCATTAGGTTTAGGTTTTCATAAGTCACAAAAATAAACACAAAAGAGTTGAGAGAAAAAGACTTGAAGGCTAAAGAAGAAAGCTTGGAAAATCTTAGTTTTTGTAAGTTTCTCTTTAAAGTCTTCAACATAAAAAATGTTTCTAACATGATTAGCTTCAACTTGTGTTGCTTTGATGTTGTCTCCTTACTTATAGTTTGTGTTTTAATTGATTATGAACTTGAATGAAAGATGTATGAATGTATGGTTTCCAAGTGAGCTTGAAATGGTTTCATAAGCTC
>SKCR01017250.1:0-35442 GCA_019454045.1 Zanthoxylum bungeanum | reverse complement strand
CATTATTTATAGGACAACCACTATCAATGCGCTCCCACTAACCCTCTTATATACACAAGAATCATTTCGTTTTGAATTAAATCATAAACTATTATGATTACATCAAAACGACAATTCCAAGAACCTAATGCTTGCTCCAATCCAAACATGGATCGAATAACCCACAAACGTTGTTTGCTAGTTTTGGTACGATAAAACCGACAGGATGTTGTAAACATCCTCAAAAGGTTTCCTTTTCAGGAAAGTGTTTCCTGTTCAGCTGCCATATTTCATAAATGAAACATGCAGCAGCAGCAAGCATTATCCAAATGGATTTACCGTGGCAACAGGTAAGAGGTTGAATCGTAATCAACACAATATTGATAACGATAACCTTTCCGCTAAAAGCCTAGCTTTATACGTTGGTATGTTGCCTCCATGTATGTCTTCCTTGAAGAATTATAGTACCATAGGCACAATGCCTTGCGGTACATCAACTAGTATCAAAACATAGTTGATATACATGGAATCCTTTCGGACTTATGGCACTTTGCCTTAATTAGGGAGTCGATACCTTGTATCACTTCCTCGTACGTAGTCAGTTGGTATACCTCAATAAGATAACATCTTTATGAGGTGAGATCAGAAACCCATACCCCAGGTTGTTTTCTGACTCTCTCCGACTTACGTGGTTCTTGTGTATTCGAAGATTACTGGTAATAGTTTCATCCTTGATGAACTATTTATGTTCCATTAAGATTTGGTGCCTCGAACAGTATTACTCCGATTTTCATCGAGTTTTACTATCCTTCCACTTACCACTGCATATCGGTATTCCTCTTAGGAAAACCGCATGGCGAGCAACAATTAAATTTTTCTCATGTGAGATGTATAAGTACATACTTAAGGTATCACTGATGGATAACCTACTATTGGCACTTTCCAATTTGGGTTAGTTTGGTATCATCCAAACGTATGCCTAGCATTCCCAAATTATCAGGAATGTGAAAACCCGATTTCTTTCCCGTTCATATCTAATATGATATCTGTCAAACCGATTTTAATGGAACATTATTCAAAATAAGTTCTTGCACTGTTTATGCTTATCCGTTGAAGGAAATGGTAGCTCAGAGCGACTCATGATTAACCTTACCATGTCTAACACAATTCGGTTAATCCGTTCGGACACACTGTCAAACTGATGTGTTCCGGGAGGAGTCCTCATTTGAAGAATGCTATAATCTTTCAAGTATAATAGAAACTTATTGCTTAAGTATTTTCCATTACGGTCTTACCGTGACAGTGTTAATACTTTAGCTGATCTGTTTGTCTATTTCGTGTCGAAACTATAAAAGTTTCCATTTGTGTTCTTCAAAAGAAACACATAACCATAACGCGATGCCACATCCGTAAGGTCACGAAATATTCATATCCACATCTAGCCTAGCTAGACATGGGCCCACTTACTTCACTATGAACTAGGGCTAACAGATTGGTGGCTTTTACACTGTTACCAAGTAAATAGTGTTATAGGCACTTTGCCCAATAAACTAGATTCGTAGACTTTATTTGAATGGATCAAATTAGTCCGAGCACCCACTCTTCAAAAGTGTGGATATACGAGTCTTGTTTTGATTGTGTCCCAGAAAACAATGCCACAATTAGTTTCTTCTGATCAAATCAGTTTGAGATATTTGTTTGTCATGTTATATATTTGAGATTCTATTTATATTCAAAATATAAATGCTGTTATTCACATCTAATGTGTTTATCTCAATATCATCTTTATATAATAAAACACTTTAGTGTTCCAGAATATAAAGGTTCACCCGCAGCGGGTAAAACACTGATATAGAGATAATGTTTCTAGTCAAACTAGTTACATTATAACAGTTTCCAAATTTAGGTACATACCCGAAGGTAGTTCCTAAAATTAGGTATCTACGGTTAAAACAACAGCGACTTTCGTCCCGTTTCCTATTCGCAGATAAATCTCTATTGAAGTCAGTATCCTGTTCAAAACAGATTCTGAACATCAATACATATATTTTATGTACCACACTTAGTATTTAAAATCTAATTTTAATACTAGTTGTGAACATAATCTCGACAAACATATTTGAAGTCAGAGTCTTGCTCGTTCTTCAATTCCTTCATGTCTGCTTTGTCCAAACGGCAGTCACGCTTCCGCGATCCCGTTTTCCACAATTTAGGCAGACATTTTGGGATATGTCCTTTATCTTCCCAGAAGATTATAATGATTTTGCCTTTTGCCCTTTTTCACACTCCAGAAGCCTTTGGCCAAGCCTTGGGTTTCTAGAATATCGAAATAATGTGCGCCTTGCGCTACTTGCCTAATTGCAAACTTTGACTTTATCTCCTTGAGAATAGTCACTAATTCTCAAAGAATTATTTATTACAATTTTAGTACTTCTAAAATCTAAGAATAGATTCTTTGAAGATCCTTCAATTTCATTATCATACTTTAAGGATCTAATCCTTAGTTCTGATTCAGAAATTAAGGAGTCTACTGTGACAAGCTTAATGGATTAAGCACTAAAGTTATCATTACATAAATCTTCCAAAGATTATGCTCTACTATTTGCTAACTCCGGGCTTAGGCATAATATGTTATTTTATAAAGTAACTTATTATTTTTCCAGGACCATCCTGAAATTTATTCCCAATTTGAAAATTAAACCATTTAAATACATTTTCCCTAGGATTATGTTTTAAATGTCAATCTTTCAATTTTATCTTGATTTTAATAGTCCAACTATTTCATCAACGATTTTGGTACTATTTATTATAATGATTACAATAGTCCAACTATTTAATCAACTATAATTTAATAGATTAAAATCAATTATATTGATTACGATAATCCAATTATAAAATCAATTATAAATGAATAGTTTGAATACAGTCCAACTATTTATTAAAACAACATTTAAATATTAGTCCAACTAAAATTTAATTTATATGACGACGAATGATATTTGTTTGCGGGCGTATGGCAAGTAATTAAATGAATATTGCAAATTCAATTAGTGCCTCCCACTATTTTTCGGCGAGCCTCTAACCCTCTGTCGAGTACTCGGAAATCGTGTTTCCTAGTGGGCTATGATCCCGTTAAATATCACACAATCTTGACTTTGGCCAACAAATTGTATGATAATTAACTAGGTAGATCTCTAAGATCGATTGGATCCAATCCAATTCCTAGATCCGGTAGGGGGACATCCAAGTCCGAAACATAATATCTTAATATATGCCAATACATCCAATGTATTGCCTAACCTTTTTCCTCTGAATCAACTAAGCCTTGGCTTTGGCACAATAAACTTAGTGATCCCAGTTAAGCGCGACCCATTGACCATGGAAAGCTTCGTAATCAATGTCGATGGACAAGAAGTGGTCTTGACTTTGGCCAACAAACCACAACTTGGACAAGACACCGATATGGAACAAAGCTCTCATGATTCAAACACATCCTCGACGGACAAAGGCCTTGACTTTGGCCAACAAGCCAATGCCAGTCTCGGATCTTGAGTGAGAACCACTCAATGGAAGGAAAAACTCTTAATATTTTGAAAGGGTTTTTCGAGTGCAAATTGGCAACCAATTTATTATCTTTGTTAAGGTCTCATCATCATACACCCTTAAACATGCATTCTAAACACATAATAAAGCGCGTATAAATAAAGTAATAATGATATGCGGATGGATACTTTACACAATGATCCTAGATCAAATCTCTCAATTTCTCTCTCCCGCTAGCACAAATATTTCTTCTACCCGTTACACTACACTTCTAAAGAAACCTCATTTACATTGAGAGGAATAGGTGAGAAGAGAATACAAAGAATAAGGAGGTGATAAGGCTGGACACGCAGGTCCAATTAATAAATCAAATTTATTACAACAATTTCTAAAACTGTCCCACCCATCTAATATCCATCGATATACATTATTCATACATCGCAACCATGTATTCACACAAGCATGTTATCAATCAATCTAATCAAATTAATTAATCTGATAATTAGTGATCATCCAATGTTCAAACAACTATTTGATTTTGCGTGAGTCAAACTCGTTTTACGAATAAGTACTCAAAGTACAAATTCTCGAATTAAATTAAACTACATCATTAAATCCAATTTAATATGCATTCAATTCTAATTCATATTTAATTCCAAATTAAATACTACATTTTAATTACGAACCTTTAGGACTTAAATTCCAAATTTAATCGTTACGGGTCTCAAAGCCCGATTAACGTCCAACGTCAATTTAATTAAAGTCCAATGGGCTTTTAAGTTAATTTCTTAAGGCGTGGACTTTTGGTCAACTCGGGTCAAACCGAATAACCAAAATCCAATCCGGGAATTACCCCATAAGCCCAGAAATCAATTTTGGCCCATTAGGCCCAATTAAACTTTAAAGGTCCATTAAGTCGCATTTGGGCTTTATGGATGCGGTTTTGGGCCTAATTGGATCCAACCAATTTTGCCTAAACCCAACTTTGTACAACAAAGCCCAATAAGCCCATTTACAACATAACAAGCCCAAATCCAATTTTAAGGCCCAATTAATTAAATACAAAAAATCCAATTTCACATTTAATTAACCTAAAGTGTATATCATGATTAATCACCCAAATTAACATTTCTAAAACATCAATTTATACAATTAATCATGCTCATTTTCATCATCACATGTCCAACACATTTTGATTAAAATCAAACCCAATTTTACAGGCTAAAGCTCTCGGTAATGGGGAATTATTTTGTCCAAATCAAATTCAATTCAATTAAATTCAATTCAACATTAAATCAATATCCCCAAATGATTTCCAACACATCCAATGAATCAAAAAATCAAAATTCACCAAGAACACATTTAGGGCACCATTCGGCCAACACAAAATTTGGGGAAAAAATTGATCCAATCCAATTTCATTAAATTGATCCAATCAAACTTCAATTCAACATGTTTTAAGCATACTCAATCATCCAATTCAACCAAATCATGCTTGGAAACATTTTACCCAAATTGTAAGCCCTAAACTTTTTCATGCTCAAACCTTGCTCTAGATGCCATTGTTGGTTTCTATTAAGGTCCCAAGAACAATAATAAGCATGAAATATGTGTGAATACAAATCAACGATGTTGTGGAATACTCACATCGATCGGTTGAGCGACACAGAGGCAACAAAATCTGATTTTGGCCACTGGTACATGCGGCAGTGAGCTGCTCACTGGTTCCACCATTTGCGCCCATTTGGATCATCTTCGTCAAGCTCCGAGCTTCGTCGAACGATTCCCGGCTCATGGGTAGACTTCCCTATCACCTTCGCATGTCTCGTAAGTGTGCTAGCACTCAAGAAATTGCCACAAATTTCCAACTCTTGCTTCCCACTGCTCACGGTTTTAAGAAACCAGAAAACAGAAAGTTTTGCCCCTTGGGCGTGTGAAGAAGAAAGAGATGAAGTGAGAGAGAGATTTGTGTAAGTTGTTTTTTTAAGCCAAAAAATGGTAATATATTTTCCAAAAAAAAAAATACCAAATTTTTCCCTCCAAAAACCAAAGCCATAAATGCCAACCACACACATCAACTTCCATCAATCAATGAATAGTGACTGGCGTCAATCACTCAAAGTGAAAGACATACATCACTTGATTGATGAATTATGTGACGCTAGATGCAACTAGCGATTTGACGCTTGATTTGATTTGTATGCCGCACTCGAAATTCGAAATGCAAAATTCGAAATTATATAGACACATAGTCATACTACAAATGGAATTCCGAGGGGGTCTATCCAGAGCGAAGCTGTTTCCCGTACCATCGGTAAAACACAACCTCATATTACACTTGCATGAGTATCCTATACCCAAATATATGAGAACTATGTTGTTATGCCCTCACAACACGCACAAGTGCAATACTAGTCTTTTACATATTTATCGATGTCCAATCTCGATAATACTCTAACTAGGGATATTTAATGATTTATCCTTCGTGGACTGATACTGTCTCATATCATTCTCCGTCCAGGAACAAATCATAGGGACCTCTCATCATTTATACATCTAGGTGATCTAATCACAAATGATAAGAGTGCAATCTCCTTTGTCACATAGTTAATTTGTACAACAACACCATGATCTGTACAAATAGTGACGCTATGGGTCATAATTGTCCAACACGGGTGCCTCTGGATTTCGCCCGAGAGGCTCTGGCCATCTCCTGCGTAAGCTAAGTATGACCTTTGTGACCACACATTCCTACAAACAAATTGAGACAATTAAGGCATAAAAATGGCAAGAACAACATAAACAAAAGACAAGGCAGCAAACATAGAAACCAATAGGTCGATTAGAATATACCAGTCTACTTGGGGCTGGAAGATTGGTAGTGATGTGGGAGACCCCGGCATGAGATGAAAGGTAGTGCCAACCTTTATGTTGGGGTTGGTGCTCAGAGCGCCAATTCCCGTTTGTATTTCCTTGAAAATACTTATGTAAAACGTTTTATTTTGAATAATACAAGCAGTTTCTGTAATATAATATATCTTTTAATATAGTAAAGACGTAATATACCTTAGGATGACTAGTCATGATATTGTTGCAAAAGCGTCGCAACTGACATTGAGTTGTATCATGACGTTGTCATTCTCAGACAGTTCCTGGTCAAGGTTTACATTACTTGGTCAGTAAAGTAAACCCGTTGAGATCGGTACATGTCGTATACTGGAATATATGATTCCAATGGTTTCTCAATTAACCATAAGTCTTGGAGACTAATATAGACGTGTAGGTGTTTATAGCGGATAAACACTGAACGACTCACTGAAGATTTTTAATGGATGGTACACCAACGTCAATAAGAATCTTCACGGGTTGAGTAGCATTTGTGATTCTTCGACTTGAGATTCCACTGTGGGCACATGAGACATCCTCTACACTTAGATGGCAGTCACGTCACCGATCTATTAAGATCAGACCTCCGTCTGTTCGTTGGGTGTAGATAGATCCTCAGGGTGTCCTCTGTGTATCGAGATAGGATCTGTCAGTTCTGTGTACAGAGCATAGGTAGTCCATATATGATTAGTAATCAGATAAAAACCATGGGCCCGTGGTACATTTTAGAAGTCAGTTCTAAATGTTCTTTTTGAGATTGCTAATAGAGACGTCGACAGGATAGTCCCTATAGAGATTTGACGTTTACATTTATATCTCTGAGATGTATCTGGATACCTATGACGAAGCAATTATACATATGTCATGACCTCGACCTGTATGATTTAGCGAGATTATCCGTGGTCGTCATAATTTACGGGTGGGTAAATTATGGACACGAAATTGGATTTCGTGACGGATATGCCTATATCTAGAGAGTCTCAATAATGAAATATACTCGTAGAGCACTAGGGAAACATTTATAAACAATACTAATTATTTATAAGTCGTTTAAAGGTTAAACGCAAAATACATGTGAAGGGACCCAATAGTCATTTCTTAATTTTTGTGTATTTGCATTTAATGTTAGATTTTATCAAATACACATTAATTAATTGTCAAATTGAGATATTTGACTAATATCATAAATATATATGTATTTGATATTTAATGTAAATATATTACATATATTTAATATATTTGTATTTAAATAATTATTTAATTATTTAATTGTTAAATAATTAAATTAATTAAAAATATAAATATCCTAAGTTATGATATTTATTTTTAATGACTTAGTTACAATTGTTGACTTGCTTTATTTCATTAAATTATTGTTGATTACAAATGCAAGTTGTCAAGTTATACATTAAATGAAACAAAAATAATATCTAGATATTTATTCTTATACAAAATTCGGCCAAGGCCAATTGTGAGAGGTATAAGTTGTTTTGTTTCATTTTAGGGTTTCACAAGTTTCAAATACACAAAAATAAACATAAAATGGACCAAATTGCAATTAATTGAAAATTTTAGGTTGTCACGGTAATTAGCTCAAAAATTGGGGATTTTTGTGAAATATGATTTTGATGCATTATATGTGTTGAAAAACATTTTAGAAATGATTTAGAATCATCCAAAGTTGTATTTGACAATTTTTGGACTAAAATGATCAATTTACAAAGTTTTAGGGCAATTCAGTAATAACCAAGAAATTTGATCTCTTGTATAATTTTTCAGAATTTGATAATTGGATGATTAAATAGATAATTTTATTTGATTGATCTGAGAAAAATTTTGAAATCGGAAAATTTTGATTTTCCACTATTTCGTTGCGTTACCGGATTTTCGCCATAAAACCCTATTAAAATGGTATCAAAGCGAGTCTGATTCTGGCCACCCTAATATGATTATGCCTTTTAAATTCATGTTTAATTTATTCTTTACTTGTTACATGCATGTATTTTTTTTAATTTGATTAAATAAATTAGAAAGAATCTTTTACAGAAAATCCATAATTAATAAGGTTTAATGTTAATTATGTATTTGATGCATATTACATGGTCCGTCTTGTCAATACGGTTTATGAATATTTTTCCGTGACTACATCAGAGACCGTGCCTCTGCTGTGAGGGTGTAGCCGATAGAAATTTATTTATTCGGATGTATATCAAATACTAGAAATATTCAAGCGAAAGCGGAATCCTAAACGTGCCCAAGCTGTCAGGGTTACGCAAGTAGCTTGAGTTTATCATTGACGAGTTTAACATTGGTACGTCTCATTGTGAACATGCTCAAGCTGTCACAACGAGAAACGACCAGGATAGGGAACCCATGAGTCACTATTGAGTGATTGACAAATGAGTTGTCTACCTGATGAATATACGTAGGCGAGACCGTGCCTCTGCTGTGAGCTGAAATATATTCACGGGATCCACCTTTCACTATTTGAATTTAATTTAATTATTAAATATGTGTATTCTTTTTGGGGATTACAGTATTGCATGATTTAGTGGGAGGGGCATTTTTAGATTAAAAATCAATGATCTAGTTAATGCTTTTGATATTATATGAAACTGCTTTATTTAATCTGCTAACCATTTTTTGTAATCTATATGATAGATTTGCGATGGCGGCACCATCTACTAATCAGTTTGCACGTATGTTGGATGCAAACAAACTCAAAGGCATTGAGAACTTCACCGATTGGGACTTGGATTTGAGGATCGTCCTCGATTCTGAGAAGTTGGGATATGTTCTTGAGGGTCCACTGCCCCTTGCTGTGGCAGAGGACGCTACACCGGAGGAACTCCAAGTTTTCCAAGCTTGGAAGGATGATGATTTAAAAGTTAAATCATACATCCTAAGTTTGCTGTCTCCGGGAATCAAGAAACAATATTATGGTATGTCAGATGCGTATGGTATGATGTCACGATTACGAGAATCGTTTGAGAACCAAGAACAAGTTGTTGTTCATAAGGTCGCAATGGAATTGGTCCATGCACGATTAGATGAGGGGCAAGCTGTGAGCTCGTATGTTCTTTACATGATTGATTTCATCGATCAACTGAGGCAACGTAATCTCCCTCTGAATAACATTCTCGGTAGGAGTGTCATTCTTGGTTCGCTCCCAGCTTCATATCGCCAATTTGTGATGTACTTCAACATGAATGAGATTATATGTACCTACCATGAATTGCATAAGATGTTGCTCACAGCGGAAGAGGACCTCAAGAATGGAGTACCGACTCGCCTTCCAAGACCTACTTCACTTTCTGCTTCTTCCAAGACTTGGTCAAAGGGAAAGAATAAGAAAGGGAAGAAGAAGAAGAGTTTCGGTCCTCAACCACAGGCAAAGATAGTAAAGCCCAAGAGGGCTTCTGAAGACAAATGCCATCACTACAGCAACATCAGGCATTGGAAAAGGAACTGTCATGACCACATTGCCCAGTTGAGGAGAGAGAGAGCATCTACATCAGGTACATTTATTTTTCCAGTTATTGATATATCTTTGGCTTGTGAAGCCGTTTCATCCTGCTGGATTTTAGATTCTGCTTGTCCTGTTCACATTTGCAATTCGTTGCAGGTGCTGAAGGAAAGTAGGAAACTGAAGCCTGGAGAGATGCAGTTGCGATTTTAGAGTGGATACTCTTTGTATGCAGTTGTAGTGGGAGTATGCGAGATCCCTTTGCCGAATGGGACACTTTTGTTATATGACTGTTATTTTGTACCTGGATGTGTAGCTAATATTGTATCTCTTTTTGTATTGGATACAGAAGGTTATCGTATTAATATTAAGAACTGTTCTTTGTATTATATGATAAACGTAATATCCAGATCCTTTGTTGTCCAAACCAACATGTCATTAGACATTGCAAACTTCTAAAGATATTTTAAATACTGGAGTTAATAAACGTAGTTTATTAGTTATTAATAATACTAAACTTTGGCATATGCGGCTAGGTCATATAGGCGTTAAACGCCTTACCCAATTGGTTAGGAATTGTTTGATACCAGATCTCACCATTGAATCATATCCAACTTGTGAATCGTGTATTCAGGATAAGATGACCAAAGCCCCATTTTCTAGTGTTGGACACCGCGCCACTAACTTACTGTAACTCGTACATTCTGATGTATGTGGTCCACTAAGTCAGACTGCTCACAGTGGTTATTCGTGCTTCGTTACCTTTACCGATGATTTGTCACGGTACGGTTATGTCTATTTGATGCGACATAAATCAGAAACCTTGAAAAGTTCAAAGAGTTCTGAAATGAAGTAGAAAAACAAACTGGTCAATACATTAAATGTCTTCGATCTGATCGAGGCGGAGAATATATGAGTGGTGAGTTCATTGATTATATAAAGGAGAATAGGATTCTCGCTCAATATACTCATCCAGGTACTCCACAGCACAATTGAGGGTCTGAGAGGAGAAATCAGACTTTATTGGATATGGTCAGATCGATGTTGAGTTTTACAGATTTTCCCTATTACTTATGGGGCTACTCTCTTTTAACAGCTGCACATCTTTTGAATAAGATTCCTTCAAAAGCTGTTCCTACAACTCCGTATGAGATATGGACCGGTAGGAGATCAAATCTTAGTTATAATAAGGTTTGGGGTTGTCCTGCCTATGTCAGGGTGACTCAGCAAGATAAGCTTTCGCCTCGAGGGAAAAAGTTTAGGTTTGTTGGATATCCTTCGAAAACGAGGGGATATATGTTCTATGATACCGAGCATCGATATGTGTTCGTAGCTCGCTTCGCAAGATTTCTAGAAGTAGAATTCTTGTCAGAAGGTGGTAATCATAGATAGGTTGAACTTGATGAAGTCCAACCTGAAAACAACGAACCAACGGAGGAACCTGAAGTTCAAGTAGATGAAGAACCTTCAACACACACACTCCGTAGGTCATAAAGAGTATCAAGACCTCCTGAACGATTGTATTTGATACAAGAAAAGAGTCTTGATGTTCTCTTAGTTGAAGAGACTGATCCTTTTACCTATAGAGAATCGATGTTGGATATCGACTCCGTGAAATGGCAAAGTGCCATGAAATCCGAGTTGGACTCAATGCATGAGAATCAAGTTTTGGACTTGATTCCGCTTCCCGAAAGAATTGTTTCTATCGGTTGTAAATGGGTTTACAAAAGGAAGCACGGGCCTGACGGTAAGGTTGAAACTTACAAGGCCCGACTGGTAGCAAAATGTTACACGCAGCGACCTGGTGTCGACTACGATGAAACTTTTTCACCAGTAGCAATGCTTAAGTCTATTCGGATTTTGCTTTCTATAGCTATGTATCATGACCACGAGATTTTGCAAATGGATGTCAAAACGGCTTTTATAAATGGAATTCTTGATGAAGAAATCTATATGGAACAGCCGAAATGTTTTGCGTCCAGCGAAAACTCGGGTTTGATATGTAAGCTTAAGAAGTCCATTTATGGACTTAAACAAGCTTCACAAAGTTGGAATCTTCGATTCGACGAGATTATTAGATCGTCTGGTTTTCTCAAGAATTTTTAAGAATCCTGAGTGTATCAAAAGGCCAGTATGAGCATGGTAGTATTTTTAGTCCTCTATGTTGACGACATCTTAATCATTGGGAATGATATAGGAATATTACAAAGCGTCAAAGCATATCTCTGTAAGAATTTCTCCATGAAGGACCTGGGAGAAGCTTCATATGTTTTAGGGATAAAACTCTATAGAGATAGACAAATGAAGCTGATTGGGTTATCCCAATCAACGTACATAGATAAGATCTTGGAACGGTATAATTTTGGTAATTGTAAGACAGCAAACATACCGTTCAGACATGTGATTCATCTTTCTAAGAAGACGAGTCCACAAACAGAAGATGAGAAGGTTAGAATGTCTAACCAACCTTATGCTTCATGTTTAGGTAGCATAATGTATGTCATGTTATGTACTAGGCCTGATATCAGTTTCGCTGTTAGCATAACTAGTAGATATCAGTCCAATCCAGGAAAGGACCATTGGATGGCCATTAAACATATCCTGAAGTATCTTAAAGGTACTAAGGATAAGTTGATAATTTATGGAGGAAGTGAACTGTAAGTTAACGGGTATACGGATTCCGACTTCCAATCGGATTCCGATGATAGAAAGTCTACATCCGGATTCATCTTTACCCTTAACGGAGGTCCAGTTTGCTGGAAGAGTTCCAAACAGGGATCTACAGTAGATTCCACCATTGAGACGGAACACATTGCAGCTTCTGAAGCTGCAAAGGAAGCTGTTTGGATTAGGAATTTTAACACAGAATTGGGAGTTGTCCCAAGTATCGAGAATGTGATTCCATTATACTGTGATAATATTGGAGCCATTGCACAAGCAAAGGAACCGAGGGCGCATCAGAAGTCGAAGCATGTGGAATGCAAGTACCACATCATTCGAGAGATTGTGTCGCGATGGGATATTGTCGTGTGTAAGGTACCGAGTGAAGATAATGTAGCAGACCCGCTGATGAAGGCCATAACTTCGAAGTTGTTTGATAAACACGTGGAGTCTATGAGTAATAGATACAATCGATATTGGCACTAGAGCAAGTGGGAGTTTTTATTGGGGTTGGTGCTCAGAGCGCCAATTCCCGTTTGTATTTCGTTGAAAATACTTATGTAAAACGTTTTATTTTGAATAATACAAGCAGTTTCTGTAATATAATATATCTTTTAATATGGTAAAGACGTAATAGACCTTATGATGACTAGTCATGATACTGTTGCAAAAGTGTCACAAGTGACATTGAGTTGTATCATGACGTTGTCATTCTCAGACAGTTCCTGGTCAAGGTTTACACTACTTGGTCAGTAAAGTAAACCCGTTGAGACCGGTACATGTCGTATACTGGAATATATAATTCCAATGGTTTCTCAATGAACCATAAGTCTTGGAGACTAATATATACGTGTAGGTGTTTATTGCGGATAAACACTGAACGACTCACCGAAGATTCTTAATGGATGGTACACCAACGTCAATAAGAATCTTCACGGGGTTGAGTAGAATTTGTGATTCTTCGACTTGAGATGCCACTGTGGGCACATGAGACATCATCTACACTTAGATGGCAGTCATGTCACCGATCTATTAAGATCAGACCTCCGTCTGTTTGTTGGGTGTAGATAGATCCTCAGGGTGTCCTGTGTGTATCGAGATAGGATCCGTCAGTTCTGTGTACAAAGCATAGGTAGTCCATATATGATTAACAATCAGATAAAAACCATGGGCCCGTGGTACATTTTAGAAGTCAGTTCTAAATGTTCTTTTTAAGATTGCTAAAGAGACGTCGATGGGATAGTCCCTATAGAGATTTGACGTTTACATCTATATCTCTGGGATATATCCGGATACCTGTGATGGAGGAATTATACATATGTCATGACCTCAACCTGTATGATTTAGCGAGATTATCCGTGGTCGTCATAATTTACGGGTGGGTAAATTATTGACACGAAATTGGATTTCGTGACGGATATGCCTAAATCTATAGAGTCTCACTAATGAAATATACTTGTAGAGCACTAGGGCAACATTTATAAATAATACTAGTTATTTATAAGTCGTTTAAAGGTTAAACGTAAAATACATGTGAAGGGACCCAATAATCATTTCCTAATTTTTGTGTATTTGCATTTAATGTTAGATTTGATCAAATACACATTAATTAATTATCAAATTGAGATATTTGACTAATATCATAAATATATATGTATTTGATATTTAATGTAAATATAATACATGTTGGACAATTATGACCCATAACATCACTGTTTGTACAGAACATGGTGTTGTTGTACAAATTAACTATGTGACAAAGGAAATTACTCTTTTATCATTTGTAATTGGATTACCGGAATATATAAATGATAAAAGTCCATATGACTAATATCAGATTAATAAGATATGAGACAATATTAAATCACGTAAGGTTTAATCATTAAATATCTCTAGTCATAGTATTATCGAGACTGGACATCGATAATGCGGAATAGACTAGTATTACACTTGTTCGTGTTATGGAAGCGTAACAGCATAGTTCTCATATATTTGGGTATTGGATACTCATGCAAGTGTAATATGAGGTTCTGTTTACCGATGGTACGGAAACAGCTTCGCTCTGGATAGAAACCTCGGAATCACATTGGTAGTATGACTATGTGTCTATGGGAATCCGAATCTGGGTAGGTGTATTTAGTCTTAACCTGAGACTTACATCGCTACTACTTGCGACAATCAGTATACTTTGGTTTTGGTCGTCCGGGGCTTTAACAGGTTCTGTGTACGCCTCTTCTGGGTATACTGAGAATCGTAGTGTATTGGGTGTGATGTCAAGATGGAAGTATCACTTCAGTCATATGGAGATGATGATTGCGTACGATACGGAACTAGTACTCTTAAGTACTGCAGTCATCGGGATAATATGACTAGGTCATGATTATCCGATTATAGAGACTATTTACCAGAGATCTGATATGTGCTTCGTACGGGGCAGACACAATTCCAGCCCCAGGCCTAGCATGTGACATCCGATACTGGATCGTAATACGCAATACTACGTATACTACGCCTGACGAAGATTACATATTCCTTTAAAGAATATTTCTGGAGAATTTCGTAGGCACGGTGCTTTGCTAGAAGCCAACCATGTCTTGTAAATCGGTAAAAAACATGGTACAGTGTACGCACGTATTCGGATAGTCTGATAACCGGATTTACTGCAACATATCCAGAGATCTCATGGGTCGCTTCCCGAAGATGCACCAATGACGTATGACTCGAACAGAATTAATTTGGGATTAATTATGAGAGAGAAAATTAATCTAGGATTAATTGCGGAAAGAATTTATCTGAGATAAAATTCAAATGGAAGAGAGAGAATGATTAATTTGGAATTAATCGATAAAATAATATCTTTGATATATAAATGAAATTATATTTCATAACGGAATTAAAATGGGATTTTAATTCGGGCGAATGAATTAATTTAGAATTAATTCGCAAGCGACTTTAATAGTAATTTTTCTAGGCATGATTATTTAATTAAATTTGATTTAATTAAGTCGCAACGAAAAATTCGTTAATTCAGAATTAACGAACCCGAGCCCGGAACGTGTTTTCGAGCCCACTCGGATTTTGAATTAAAGTGGGGCCCACACACAAGTCACATCACTAGTCAACTTTGTCACTTTAGCTTGATGGAAGTTGTTAGTAGTTGTTAACTTGTAAAACCCACTTCTATTATTTTATTTGATGTGTGAAAGACTAATACCAACTTTTGGTATTTGGTAATATGATTTTGAAAAATCAAATACTCTACACTCTCTCTTTCATCAACTTGGGCGTGAACCTCCTCCCATTTTTCTCTCATCTTGGGTGTGAACCTAGGGTTCTTGTTACTTGATTTTTGCTTCAACAATCTTCAGTGCTAACACATAAAAGGGGTCATTCAAAGGTGTTAGGGAAACCTATCCAAGAGTTTGGAATTCTAAGTTCAAGCTTGGAGCTAAACAATTCATACAAAGGAGAGCTTGGAGCAACTTCAAAGGAGGCAAATTTTGTTGTCTACACATCCTACCTAGCCGATCAATGTAAGTTATTCTGCAAACTTCGTTGAGTATTCATATGATTTTATGCTTAAATGATCTTGGACTTGTTCTTAGAGAACCCAATATTGGTATCAGAGCCTATTTAAGCATGAAATGGATTAGGGTTCATAATCTTGAATTTGGGTATTTTTGCTTGGAGCATGATTTTATCAAATTGATTTTTTGAGTATGCTTAGATTATGATAACTTAGAGTTATGCATGATTAATTTTAAGAAAAATTGATTGGATTAATTTTCCCCAAATGTTTGGCTTGGCCGAATCTATGGGACCTTGTAGCTCTTGGTGATTTTTATTTTTAGACCATTGAATGTGTTTAAAATACATGGATATATTGATTTGTGATTTAATTGGATTGAAATTAAAATTAGTGAAAAAATCAATATTTCCGTGAGCTATTGGAAGCATGTTGGGATTGATTTTGCTTCAATAATGTTGGACTTGTATTGAAAGTGATTAAGCATGATTAATTAATTAAATTGGTGTTTTGGAAATGTTAATTTAACTAATTAATTATGGCTATACACTTAATAAAAAGTATGAAATTTGGAATATTGTAATTTAATAAATTAGTCTTTAATTTTGAATTGGGCTATTGATGTTATATTTGGACCTTATGGGCTTGGTGGGCCAAGTTGGTTTAGGACAATTGGATTGGATCCAAATTAGGCCTAAAATCATTCCATAAAGTTCAAATATAATTAATGGGCCTTTTAAATTTTTTGGGCCTTGGCATTTGGGTTTGACCCATATTGGCCAAAGCCCATGCCTTAAGAAATTAATTGAAAGCCCATTGGACTTTAATTAAATTGACATTGGATGTTAATTAGGCTTTGAGACCCATTAAGATTTGATTTAGAATCTACGTCTAAAAGGCACATTAATAAGTGTAATTATTTAATTTAGAATTAAATAAGAATTAGTATTGAATACAAATTAAATTGGATTTAAAATTATAGTTCGATATAATTCAAGAATACGCACTTTGAGTACTTATTCTAAAACGAGTTGGACTCGCACAAATCAAATCGTTGTTTGAACATTGGATGATCACTTAATTCAAAGATTAATTAATTGGATTCGATTGATTGAATAACATGCTTTGTGTGAATACATGGATGTATTGTATGAATAATGTATATCAGATGGATATTAGAATGGTGAAGGCAATTTTGGAAATTATTGTAAGTATGGTACTTATTTATTAAATTGGACCTGCGTGTCCAGCCTATCATCTTTATTCTCTTTGTATTTCTCTTCTCACCAATTCCCTTAATGTAAATGAGGTTTAGAAGTATTATGTAATTAGGTATAAATATGAATAGTGCTAGTGGGAGAAAAGAAATGGAGAGATTTGTTCTAGGAACAAATTATTTTATATATCCATCCGCATATCATTATTAATTTATTTCGCGCCTTATTATGCTTTTAGAATGCATGCTTAAGGGTGTATGATGAGACCTAATCAAAGATAATAAATTGGTTGCCAATTTACGCGAAAAACCCTCATTCAATATTAAGCGTTTTTCCTTCCATTGAGTGGTTCTCTCTCAAGATCCAAGATTGGCATTGGTTTGTTGGCCAAAGTCAAGACCTTTGTTTCGGACATATTGGCATATATTGGATATATGTTTCAGACTTGGAGGTCCACCTACTAGATCTAGGAATTGGATGGGATCTAATTGATCTTAGAGATCTACCTAGTTAAGTTTCATACAACTTGTTGGCCAAAGTCAAGGTTGTGTGTTATTTAACGGGATCCTAGCCCACTAGGAAACTAGGTTTCCCGAGTACTCCACAGAGTTTTAGAGGCTCGCCGAAAAATAGTGGGAGGCAAGTATTAAATTTGCAATTTTGTTTAGATACTTGCCAATACGCGTTCATTTCATTTTTCGTCATTAATTATTTATAAATATATTAGTTGGACTAATATTCAATTTTTGTTTTAATTTAACAGTTGGACTGTATTCAAACTACTTTATTTGTAGTTGGTTATATAATTGGATTATAGTAATCAATACATTTGAATGTAACTAATCAATTGTAGTTGATTATATAGTTAGACTATAGTAATCATTATATTGTACCCAAAAATCGTTGATTGGATAGTTGGACTATTAGAATCAAGATAACTGAAAGATTAGCCTTTAAAACATAATCCTAGGTGAAAATGTCTTTAAACAGCTCCAATTTTCAGATTGGGAATAGAACCTCAGGATAGTCCTGGGAACTAAGAAGTTATTCTATTTTATAGAGAAACCTCTCGGGCCTGAGCCCGGAGTAGAGCAAATAGTAGAGCATGAGCTTTGGAAGACTCATGGTGATGATAAATTTAGTGCTCAATCCATTATGTTTTCTGCAATGACTCTTTAATTCCGTCGTCAGAACTAAGGATTAGATCATTATACCATGATGTTGAAATTAAAGGATCTTCATAGATCTAACCTTAGATCTTAGAAGTACGAATTGTAAAAGAAGCTCTTTCACTTGTGTATGTCAGAGGGTACATCTGTCGAGCACTAGGTGTCGCAGATGATTGCTGACATCGAACAGCAAGGTTAGTTGGGGATTACCTACGTGGCCGAGACTTCCAAAGATTTGATCTTACAGTTTCTGCCTGAAAGCTGGTGCAGGTTCATTATGAACCAAAAGAAAACTCTTGGAGAGTTTATGGCTATGCTCAAGGAGGCAGAGTCAGAGCTTCTAAAACGGGCAAAGGAAAAATCATCACAGTCTTCTGGGAAGACAAAGGACATATCCCAATATGTCTGCCTAAACTGTGGCAAATGGGGTCACTGGAAGCGTCACTGCCGTATGGACAAGGCAGACATGAAGGAAGTGAAGGCGGGGTAAGGCTCCGGATTCAAGTATGTTTGTCATAAACATGTTCACTACAGGTTTCAAAATTGGATTTTTGATACTAGATGTGGTATATAAATATGTACTGATGTGCAGAATCTGCTGATTAGCAGGAGACTGACTTCAGTTGAGATCTACCTGTGAGTCGGAAACGGGATGAGAGTCGTTGTTTTAACTGTAGAAACCTAAGTTTTGGAACTGCACTTGGGGCATGTACTTGAATTAGGAAACTGTTATAATGTACCTAGTTTGACTAGAAACATTATCTCTATATCAAGTATAACCCGTTGCGGGTATACCTTTATATTCTAGAACACTAAGTGTTTGTTTATAAAGAAGATATTGAGATAAACACATTAGATGTGAATAATAGTATTTATATTTAGAATATAAATGAATCTCAACATATAACATGACAAACGAATAGCTCAAACTGAATTAATTAGAAGAGACTTATTTGTGGCATTGTTATCTGGGACACATTAACAAGACACATATATCCACACTTTCGAAGAGTGAGTACTAGGACGGATTTGATTCTAATTCAAATAATATCTACGAATCTAGTTTATTAAGCAAAGTGCCTAAAACACCTTTTACTTGGTAAGAGTGCAAGTGTCACCAATCTGTTAGCCTTCGTTCATAGTGACGTAAGTGGGCCCATGTATAGCTAGGCTAGAGGTGGTTATAATTACTTCGTAATCTTTACGGATGTGGCATCGCGTTACGGTTATGTGTATCTCATGAAACACAAATCTGAAACCTTTGAAAAATTCAAAGAGTTTCGACTCGAATTAGAAAAACAGACCGGCAAAAGTATTAAAACATTACGGTCGGACCGTGGTAGAGAATACTTAAGGAATGAGTTTCTCGATTACTTGAAAGAGTATGGTATTCTTTCATAGTGGACTTCTCCTAGAACACCTCAATTTGACGGTGTGTCAAAACAGAGAAACCAAACTTTGTTGGATATAGTAAGGTTATGATTAGTCGCTCTGAGCTATCAATTTCTTTTGGAGGATACACATTAAACATGCAATACTTATTTTGAATAAGGTTCCATGAAAATCTGTTAGACAGACTTCATATTAGCTATGAACAGGAAAGAAACCGGGTTTTCTCATTCCTGAAGATTTGTGAATGTTGGGCATATGTTTGGATGATCCCAAACTAGAACCCAAATCGGATAAGTGCCTAATTTATGGGTTATCCTAGGGAAACCAAAGTAAATACTTATACAACTCACAAGAGAACAATGTAATTGTTGTTCTCCCATGCGTTTTCCTAAGAGGAATACCTATATGCAGTGGTAAGTGGGAGGAAAGTAAAACTCGATGAAAATCAGAGTAATACTGTTCCAGGCACCGATTCCTTAACCGAACACAAACAGTTCATCAGGGATGAAACTGTACCACAATCTTCAAATACATAAAGAACCGCGTAAGTCGGAAAGAGTCAGAAAATAACCTGGGAGGTATGGGTTTCTTATATAACCTCATAAAGATGTCAATCTTATTGAGAAAGATGAACCGACTACGTATGAGGAAGTGATACAAGGTATCAACTCCCTTTTATGGCAAAGTGCCATGAAATCCAAAATGGATTCCATGTATACCAACCAAGTTTGGACACTGGTTGATGTACCGGAAGAAATTGTGCCTATTAGTACTAAATGAGTCTTCAAGGAAGACAAACATGGATGGCAACATACAAACGTACAAAGCTAGGCTTATAGCGAACATGTATCGTCATCAACATGGTGTCGATTACAACAAAACCTTTTTACCCGTTGCCAAAGCTGCATGTTTCATTTATGAAATATGGCAGTTGAACATCAAAACTGCTTTCCTTAAACGGAAACCTTTTGGAGGATGTTTATATAAAACAACCTGACGGTTTTGTTATACCAAAACAAGCAAACAAGGTTTGTAAGTTAAATCGATCCATTTATGGATTGAAGCAAGCATTGAATTCTTGGAACCATCGTTTTGATGTAATCATAATGGTATATGATTTAATTCAAAACGAAAATGATTCTTTTGTATATAAGAAGGTTAGTGGGAGTGCACTGACAATGATTGTCCTATATAATGATGACATATCATTTCTTGGAAATGACATTCCCATAATACAATCGGTGAAAGCTTGGCTTTCATTAAAATTCTCCATGGAATACTTGGGAGATGCAACATTTATTCTAGGAATAAGGATCTACTGGGATAGATCTAAAAGTTGTTGACACTCTCCGAGAACTCGTACATTGAAATATATGTACGTGACCTGGTGTCTCATATGCTTTGAGCATATGGAGTCACAATCAGGCCAATCCAGATGATGGTCACTGGATTGATATTAAGAACATCTTTAAGTATCTTAGACGAACTAAGGATGCTTTCTTAAGTTATGGAGAATGAGAACTTGAAGTGACTAGGTTCACCACTGTAAGTTTCCAAACTGATAAAAACGACTGTAAGTCGCAATAAGGGTACTATATAGTTTGAATAACGGAACAGTGAGCTGGAAATCTTCCAAGCAAGATATTGTTGCCGAATAAACAACAAAAGTGGAATATTATTGCAGCTGAGGTAGTAAAAGAAGCATTTTGGACCTATGAAATTCCTAATTAGATTAGGAGTAGTTCCGTTAGCAGCTGAGCTAGGCTACAGCACAGGCTGAGGAACCACGGTCCATCAACGATCCAAGTATGTACTTCAACCATTTTATCTGATTCGTAAGATCATACATCGTGTCGATGTGATGATCGAATAAATCGCATCAGATGATAACTTTGCATATCCGCTGACGAAAGTTGTTTCTCAGTAGAAGTTTGAGCGACCGTATATAGTTCAGGTGTAGGACACTTGAGTGATTGGCTATAGGCCAATGGGAGATTGTTGGACAATTATGACACATAGCATCACTGTTTGTACAGAACATGGTGTTGTTGTACAAATTAACTATGTGACAAAGGAAATTGTTCTTTTATCATTTGTAATTGGATTACCGGAATATATAAATGATAAAAGTCTATATGATTAATATCGGATTAATAAGATATGAGACAGTATTAATCCACGTAAGGTTTAATCATTAAATATCCCTAGTCATAGTATTATTGAGACTGGACATCGATAATGCGGAATAGACTAGTATTACATTTGTGCGTGTTATGGAAGCGTAACGACATAGTTCTCATATATTTGGGTATTGGATACTCATGCAAGTGTAATAGGAGGTTTTGTTTACCGATGGTATGGAAACAGCTTCGCTTTGGATAGAAACCTCGGAATCCCATTGGTAGAAGAACTATGTGTCTATGGGAATCCAAATCAGGGTAGGTGTATTTGGTCTTAACCTGAGACTTACATCGCTACTACTTGCGACAATCAGTATACTTTGGTTTTGGTCGTCTGGGGCTTTAACAGGTTCTGTGTATGCCTCTTCTGGGTATATTGAGAATCGTAGTGTATTGGGTGTGATGTCAAGATGGAAGTATCACTTCAGTCATATGGAGATGATGATCACGTAGGATACGGAACTAGTACTCTTAAGTACTGCAGTCATCAGGATAATATGACTAGGTCATGATTATCCGATTATAAAGACTAGTTACCAGAGATCCGATATGTACTTTGTACGGGGGAGACACAATTACAGCAGCCCCATATCTAGCATGTGACATCCGATACTGGATTGTAATACACAATATTACGTATACTACGCCTGACGAAGATTACATATTCCTTTAAAGAATATTTATGGAGAATTGGGTAGGCACGGTGCTTTGCTAGAAGCCAACCATGTCTTGTAAATCGGTAAAAATGTGGTACGGGGTACGCACGTATTCGGATAGTCCGATAACCGGATTTACTGTCAACATATCCAGAGATCTCATGGGTCGCTTCCCGAAGATGCACCAATGACGTATGACTCGAACAGAATTAATCTGGGATTAATTATGAGAGAGTAAATTAATCTAGGATTAATTGCGTAAAGAATTTATCTGGGATAAAATTCAAATGGAAGAGAGAGAACGATTAATTTGGAATTAATCGATAAAATAATATATTTGATATATTAAATGAAATTATATTTCATAACGGAAATTAAAATTGGATTTTAATTCGGGCGATCGAATTAATTTAGAATTAATTCTCAAGCGACTTTAATAGTAATTTTGCTAGGCATGATTATTTAATTAAATTTGATTTAATTAAGTCGCAACGAAAAATTCATTAATTCGAAATTAACGAACTCGAGCCTGGAACGTGTTTGCAGGCCCACTCGGATTTTGAATTAAAGTGGGGCCCACACACAAGTCACATCACTAGTCAACTTTGTCACTTTAGTTTGATGGAAGTTGTTAGTAGTTGTTAACTTGTAAAACACACACTTCTATTATTTTATTTGATGTGTGAAAGATTAATACCAACTTTTGGTATTTGGTAATATGATTTTGAAAAATCAAATACTACTCTACACTCTCTCTTTCATCAACTTGGCGTGAACCTCCTCCCATTTTTCTCTCATCTTGGGTGTGAACCTAGGGTTCTTGTTACTTGATTTTTGCTTCAACAATCTTAAGTGCTAGCACACAAAAGGGGTCATTCAAAGGTGTTAGGGAAACCTATCCAAGATTTGGAATTCTAAGTTCAAGCTTGGAGCTAAACAATTCATACAAAGGAGAGCTTGGAGCAACTTCAAAGTAGGCAAATTTTGTTGTCTACACATCCTACCTAGCCGATAATGTAAGTTATTCTGAAATTTCGTTGAGTATTCACATGATTTTATTCTTAAATGATCTTGGACTTGTTCTTAGAGAACCCAACAATATATATATTTTAATATATTTATATTTACATAATTGTTTTATTATTTAATTGTTAAATAATTAAATTAATTAAAAATATAAATATCTTAAGTTGTGATATTATTTTTAATGACTTAGCTGCAATTGTTGACTTGTTTTATTTCATTAAATTGTTGATGATTACAAATGCAAGTTAACAAGTTGTAAATTAAATGAAACAAAAATAATATCTAGATATTTTTTCTTATACAAAATTCAGCTAAGGCCAATTGTGAGAGGTATAAGTTGTTTTGTTTCATTTTAGGGTTTCACAAGTTTCAAATACACAAAAATAAACATAAAAGAGTTGAGAGAAAAAACTTGAAGGTAAAAAGGGAGAAAGCTTGAAAATCTTGAATTTTGTAAGTCTTTCTTTAATGCTTTCAACATGAAATTAGTTTCTAACATGCTTGGCATCATTTTGTGTTGCTTGGATGTTCTCTCTCTCTTCTCTTATGGTTTGTGTTTATTTGTTTTAAAAGCTTAATTTTGATTCTTTAAAAATCAAAGTTGTCATTCTATAGTTAGTAAGCCACTCCTTGGTGACCTAGAATTATTCTAGAGTTATTTCAAAGTGGTGAGGCTTGTTAGGTGACGTATTGAATAGATTAAAGTGTTGATTTTGAAGATTTGGTTAAATTGGACAATTTGATGAAATTGATAAATTAGGGTTCATAACCCACTCCAAATTTGGGGCTTTTCATAAAAGAAATCGATTTCTTATTCCATTCCACTCGATTCACGAACAAGAGAACGAGAAATTCTAGAGAATATTTACTACCCTGAAATTTTCTTGTCATATGTGATGTATTATGGTATGAATATGATGCATGTAAAATTTTAGGTTGATTGGATTTGATCTTGGCATGTTTTGAACAAAATGGACCAAATTACAATTAATTGAAAATTTTGGGTAGTCACGGTAATTAGCTCGAAAATTGGGGATTTGTGTGAAATCTGATGTTGATGCATTAGATGTGTTGAAAAATATTTTAGAAATGATTTAGAATCATCCAAAATAGTATTTGACAATTTTTGGACTAAAATGATCAATTTACAAAGTTTTGGGGCAATTCGGTAATTACTAAGAAATTTGATCTCTTGTGTATTTTTTTCAAAATTTGATAATTGGATAATTAAATAAATAAAGTTATTTAATTGATCCGAGAAAAATTTTGAAATCGGAAAATTTTGATTTTCCACTATTCCGCTCCGTTACCGGATTTCCGCCATAAAACCCTTTCATTTTATACTCTTTTGGGTTAGCATTCATTCGATACAGCCTCTGCAGTTCGGAGAAGGTCGGTTCTCCTAGTCCGGCTCGACTCTAGTCCACGTAGCGACCGGCCAGCACCATTCATCCATTCAAGTTTAGCTAGCATGGGTCCAGGTTCATGGTAGTCAGAATCTTCACAAAATATTTTTACATGGGCAAACGTAGTCCCATGTCAAAAAAGGTTATGCATAACGCCACCCGACCATCATTGGGGTGGCTCGCTAGATCATCTTCATCAGGAACTTGAAGTCTAATGGCCTCGGGGATACCAAATATTTCCCTCAATTGCTGCAAATCAATTTCAGTTATCGATGAGGCCTGATCCATGTCAAGGTTTACGAAGTCGAGCTCGGGGTGGTTTGGCTCCCTTCGGTGTAGTTTGTGTCTCCTCTTCGGATGTGGTCGGTGTGGTGTCATAATCATCGGGACTTTCTGATCCAGAGCTGTGTACGACCTCATGCCTGGGCGGCATAGTGGAGAGTAAGGTGTTGAGTGGAATAGGAGAGGAATACGTGGAGTCTGACATACCTGTCAAGGTATGACGCGATGATGAAGGTTAGTTCTCAATCTATTAGTAAAGTACATTAAAACTAGGTTTAATGTCTTCATCCCTACCAAATGACTAATCCTAAAAGGCTCTAAACGCCCTACCCACTGGCAAAACAGTAAATCTTCAAAGCACAACTGAAGCAAACACACCCCAAAAACCCAAAAAGCATACCCATACATACCAATAAAATAGCACAAACACACCCGCATGAGGAAAACCACCATTCATATCACCATTATTATAAAACGAGCACGAATACAAGCATTCAACATCCATCACATTATTAAAATAGAAACATGAGCAAAGAGAGAGATGTTAGAGAAGAACTGACTGGGAAGATTGAAGAAAGTGTTGAAGAACTTGTGGAGAGGTTGACGGTTGGGAAGATCATAGAAGGCAGAGAAGCTTGTTGATTTTCTTTGAAGAAGATGAAGTGTTAAAAGAGGAAATTGGCGTGCAATTTTCCTTTAGATAGGCAGCTCGAGTGGATTTTGATTGTTCGATTGGGGTAAATGGACGTTGAGAGGATCTCATCCGTTGAAATCCAAATGGAGGGACGAGATTGGGGTGACAGTTCGGTTGGGATCCAACCGCCTTTGGTTTTGGCGCGCAGACCATGGATGTATGACACATGGCATCTCGAGGAGACAGAGCAATTGAAGCCCTAGAATGATGTGACGGGCTTTTGAGGGGGATCATGATGGTTATACTACTCCCAAAAGGCGATTTAAAAGCCCTATAGAGGCATTTAATGAAGAAATCATCACGAAAACAGAATCTATTGACAATATGAATGTTTTCTTGACTCGAGGGTGATGCAATTTGAATGGTAGCAAGATTGAGACCCGATGACTAGGGGATAATCCGTACCACCATTGTAGTTCCCGGAATCATCTCACCAATTCATTGATACCGAGAACTAAGGGATATATGTTGATGGTGATTTTCGGATCCGAGAAGATTTGGAATAAGGAAAAAGGTATTAATGGGTTTTCGCTTACCCAATTGAAGTCCCATGCCCAAGGCACAAAGGTATTTGACCCGATGAGAGGATCAGATTTGGTTACATTTTGAGACCGACGCGAGGACACTAGGGTCTCTATTTTCGTACTTGCAGCAATGAGAATGAGATTTGAAGTAGGTCAACTATAGTACAGTCATATGCACCAAAGTAAGCTTTATAGGAAACAAATGAGCATAGGGAAGAGACCATTAGAAGATACAAGCTAGACGCCCATAACTGGATTCATGAGTTTTCAAATAGTTATCAGGAATGTTCGGGAATTGAAAATGGGAGGTGAGGGAAGTGAAGGCATCTATACTGACCTGACCTGGTCATTACAACAAGGAACATCGCCACTAACTTCGGTACACCAACTCGAGGACGTAGGTCGGGGTTGTAACACTATGTTCATGAATGGAAGATGTAAGCCTTACTTGAGGACTTGAACCCTCTAAAAGGCTGATACGATAGGAGCATATCAAGGTATTAAAAGTTTATCCACTGACGCACGGAACCGCGTGAGAGTGGTTGGTTTTCAGGTTAACATGTGGACTGAACATGTGACAGTAGGCAAAATGTGGGAATAATGGTTTTCATATGGCATAATGTGGTTATGTCAAGTGGCCAGAGCTACTATTTGTAGAGTAGTGGGGATAAAGGAATGTAGGCAACAATAAAGGGTTGACGTCATGACTTGGTGTAATAGTAGATGTAGAAGTACTATATAAATGAGTTAAAGACTCATTGTAAGGGTTAGTTAATTTCTTCTAGTAGTTTTATCATTTTGACAACTTAAAAAAAAGTGTCATGTTTTAGAGAGAGAAGAGGAGGTCGGTTTGACCCGAGGTGGTAATAAAAAATTCTAGTTCCCTTGCATCTATGGACGTAAGTTGGATCCATTCCATAGAACCACGTTAAATCATTTGTTTTGTCTGTGTGTTTTACTATTTTCTTGTCAAATTTGCTTTAGATCCCAACAAACTAAACAAATTCATTATTTGAGGGAGGTTTGTTCGAGAAATGATTTTTCTGAATTATCCTTCGAACAAAAACCAGCCGTCAACATATAGAATTTATATATATATATATATAATCACATACCTCCCTTATATGAGGGTAAATTGGTAAAATAACATTTAAATCTTCTAAAATTCGGACAAATTAAATTATCACTTTAGGTTTCAACACTAATTTGATCAAACGCTCATTCTCTTTTGTTATGTTCACTCGGTAGTGATTTTTCCGGATTTGTTTCTTTTTGTATTTGTTTTTTTCCTTCAATACGTCGTCTGTTCTCGAGAAAATTTATAAAAGATTAAAGAAAGTACAGTGAATAGAGATGGTAATTGGGTCGAATATAATACGCGGATGTGAGATTTCAATTTTTATGTCATTGGAGAGTAATATTTTTTTTTTTTACTTTTTTTTAAAATATTATACAATGCAAGTTTTTTTTAGGTGCTTTTGTCATTTTGATAGTCAAATAATGGTCAAAGAAACAATTTACTAATATTATTAGAGATAAGTGATTATACATGAATACATTCTATCTATTTGTAATTAGGTTATTACCTCAGGGGAAATATATAAAATTTGCATCATTGAAATTATTATCTGGAAAAGAATAGAAATTGATGTCATAAATGTTATCCAAAATTCAAAATCCAAATAATATGAGGTTTCATAATAAAACTGCAAACACCACACTCTAGTTCCAAAGAACATAATTAAATTGGTTTTCAAATGTCTTAATAAAATTAAGAAATTAAAAAAATTGTATCAAATATGATAAGTTTTTTCTTAAATTACCTTTAGGTACACAACCAACACATGTCCTCTTTTATTTATCCAAGAGAAAGATCAAACCAAGACATATATGATTTTTAAAATATATGACGGTTTTATTAGTTGAGTTTTGTTTATAAGATAGATTTGTTTGATTTATTAAGTTAGGAAACGCTTATTATAATAGAAAAAAGCCATAAATTGAAGTTAATTCATGAAAAAATAATTATTTTTCGAGAAAAATATGAAATCTGAGAAAATTTACATGTGGACACTAATTTTAAGTGGCGCTCGAGTGGAATGACCTAATATAATAATTTCACAACCTTTTTTGATTTTTTTTTTTCAAATAAAACAAACTTGATTAGATTAAAATTAGATGTCCTCATACTTTTACCTTGCATGTATTTTTTTTTATATAAGGACATCTAATTTTAGTCTAATCAAGTAATAACTAAAATTAGATGTCCTGATATTTTTATAATTAAATTACATGTCCTCATAGTTTTATCATTTTCAAATAAAAACAAACTTGATTTAATTTTTCAAAGGCTTAAATTAAATCGGTCTAACTTCAATTCGGTCGGCTCATTTAGTTTAGTTCGGATTGCATATTATGATCAGTTCAAATAGTTTTGTTTTTTCTAAAAAATCTGGAAATGAAACCGAACTAGAAAATGTCCACTCCTAACAGACTCATAAATTAATCATAAAGGGACTGATTGAAATTTGAATTAAAAATATGTTGGCAGATATGTGTTGTTAATTATTTTTATAATTCATAAGTAAAATTATAATCAATAAACATAAACCAATGACTTAGAAAAACTTATAAAATTATGTAGAATGTGTAGATTACACCAACTCGAGTTTTACTTTATCATTGATAACTTATTAGCCCCGCTTCAGTATTCTTACAGATATTTGGCTAATGTTATCTCAGGATTCTTGGTGACTTCTTGACTAAAGCATACTTTTTTTGATCAAGAACTTTGAACTATGAACAATGGTGGAAACTCTCTTCAAACTCTAGACTTAAACTCTCTAAGTATGTCTAACTTTGAATGGAATTAATTGGAAAAAAAATGAACTCAATGGGGTCAATTTATAGGCATGGAGAGTTGTCTTTGAAATGCACATTTTAGTTTAAGGATGTAATCATTCTAAAGGTTATAACCCTCCAATATACCAATTGAACTTAAAGGTTATATTCTTTTACTGTAAGGGATATATCTATCTAATTCATGTCTTTTTTCAAAGGACACATATAAAGAGACATGTCTTATAGTAAGACACTCTATAATATACATGTATTTAGAGAATTTCCTACAATCCTCCATAATTCGCTAAATATTAATATGGAATAGGTAGCTCTTGCCTTAAACCTTTCATAGTAAATGATTATCGGGTTTACTTGGCAACCATAGTCTTGAACTGTTTATCATTGGTGTGAACTAAGAAAATGGTCATCACACGGCTTCACTTCGACCATTTCTCATTCTACACAGATGTGATCAATTCGACCGTGAACATTGTTCCTGATTTCATCAAGTACTTTAGGAAATCCAGCCTTAAAAATTTCCATGGAAACAACATCGCTTCTTACTTTAAATAAGTGATCTACCATATAAGGTATTTTGTCATTACTCTTATAAGGACTATTCTCCTAATATAGTGATCATTAAAAGCCTTAGTTTATCCCAACATTGACAGACAACGCTCTGCATCATTTATAGGAATGGAAAAGAATATAAAACTCTACAGTTCTTGGTTTGAATTGCATAAAGTTTTCGGTTGTCCCTTTTGAACCTAGATCTTGGGATCTCCAATTAGTTATGTTGGGTTTCCACAATGATAAATCTTAAATCACAGGCTTCAAGCCAATTCCCCTCAATGACTTCTCAACTTGCTATCGAGGTAAGCCTTTAGTTAATAGATCCGTTAGGTTTTCCTTCGATTCAACATAATCTATTGAAATTATGCCACTTGAGAGTAGTTTCCTTATGGTAATGTGTCTTCAAACGAATGTGTCGATACTTACCATTATACATTATATTTTGGGCTCTCCCAATAGCTGATTAGCTATCACAATATATGCTTATAGTTGGCACCCATTTTGACCAGTTTGGAATATCCTCTAAGAAATTTCAGAGCCACTCTCCGCTTGTTCTGTAACTTTTTCTAATGCTATGAACAAAATTCCATAATAAACCGAGAAATACAAGTTTGTCTCAGGGATTTCCACGATACGACTGCACACCATTAACGTGAAAATAAATTCACTCGTGGACTTGGAATCCGTTGTATCTAATATACAATTAGCATCGTTTTATCCTTCTAGAATAGCAGGATATCTTGCATAATACATACCATATTTTGAAGTTTCTCTTAGATACCTCAAAACTCTTATTATGGCCTTTCAGTGGTTATGTCATGGATTACTCGTATATTTACTAAGTCTATTTATGACTTGAACGATATATGATCGTGTGTAGTTCGTGAGGTACATCAAACTTCCAATGATTCTTGAATAATCTAATTGTGATACGCTCGAGCCAGTATTCTTTGATAGATGAAGAGTTAGATCTACATGAGTTCTAACTTGTTAGGGATATGCCCTATACCCAACTTGTGGATGGGCTATATATACATGTATTTGTATATTTTCATTAATTAATAAAATGGCAATATTTATTATACGTGTCTTACATAACTTATATGAATCATCAATACTATAATAAAGCCCTTGGAGTAATAAGACGATGGCTTCCACGCCTTATGAGAATCATTACTCTTAAATATTCCTAGTCATAGTTTTGTGAATAATCAGGGCGTTCACAAAGCGGAGAGACTAGCATGATGATATGATCCGCCCTTAAGTGGGGTAGCCGATCTTATAGGCTACTAGCGGAGATCCATCCGCTTGGTGTATCACATGGATGCATGAGTTGCTCGTGTCCATCGAATTGACCGCCGAAAGTTTTCATATGGAGTGTTTATCCCATGTGTTTGTGAGAACTTTCATGTATCGATTATATGACTAGTCTTTAGACTTGAGGTCTTTACAATCTTATGTGTGGATCAAATAAACTTGACATTCTCCTTCCCCGGTTCAAAAGATCTGGTCATAATGGTATGATTGGGTCATTTGTTGAAACACATGAAGTTTGTAAAGATACAACAGAGAATCACCACTCTCTCGGATAATATTTTCTTATAAGGTTAGTATTCCAGTTCGTGGGTTGATATGTGTGATCAGTACTTAAGACTTTGGCCACAGCGGAAGAATCATGTGAGATTCTTGGGTTAGCACGATTCATGATACTATCAATATCATACCTTTGACCATATGGGTAGACAATTTCTGTACCCTAGGTCAATAGGTGGGGATACAATGAGGCGAGAGACCGTATCATATGTAAATCGCATACATAATGGGTATATATATCTTTCCTTCTCATTTGGGGGGCTTGGCATGTTGCTAGATGTCAACCTTGATCATTGAAATCGAACGACCATCTGATCGGAGGATTATTTATGTTCGATTAAATTATCACGATTCATTTCATGTCCAACTTGAGGGGAACCCAAAAGGTCACACACAACAAAGTCGAAATCAGTGGTTAACAGTGCACATTACATATTTAACAACATATATGATTGCTGTAGGAATTGTTCATAAATGGTTCAATGTGTTTAATTATTGAACATATCATTTATGAGGTTCCATAGTGGCTTAGGGATTGGTGAATGACGATAGGGGCACTTTGGGAATTGAAATAAATAGATTAAAAAAAATAAAAAAATACTATTCACGTGAATAGTAAGCGTGAATAGTACCGTGTGAATAGTACTACGTTAATAGTAAAATAAAATTTTTTAATTTTGTTATTTGTTTTGAATTCCAATTCGGCCCAAACTCTTATTAGGGTTTTATAATCTCATTAAACCACTAATTAAGATCCAATGGCTAAGATTAAATGGGCTTTTATCCCACATCAGATTCTTAATTAATTTTGTTGTCTTTGGAGCACTATATAAACCCAAAGAATTCTTCACAAATTTTTGCACCCAACCTTTCAAATATTGGGTTTATATAAGTGAGCAACTCTAAAGTTTTAAGAGTAAGCCACTGATTTTGAGGATCCTTAAGTCTAATTGACTAGAGGAACCTCGAGTTAAAAGTTTTGAGGTATTTGTCCTAGGCTAGCACCAAGGGCAAAATACCGTGTAACTCAAGGCGTAGTCTTACCGTTGAGTTTTGGCTTTGGTGTGTGCATCTTTGGAGGGCACACACTTGGGTGGCTCTTTGGAACGTGGAAGAGCTTGCTGAGTTCGAGAAAAGCTTGTAGATTGGAGGGAGGACTGGAGGAGTCTACGGTTCAAGTAAGTCTTTTTCTTTCTTTATTTTAATTAGAGTTCTTATGATAGTTAGCATGTTTAGGTTTATGTTCTTTGCATGTTTTATGAGTTTTATGCTTAGAATATATAGTAACATGCCTAGGCTTGTAGAATAATCAAAAACAAATGGGTCTTGGGCAAAGGGAAAGCGGCATCATAATTTAATTATTTATTTTTCTGTTGCGCAATCGCGGCCGCTTCCCAACAGTGGTATCAGCGCGCTGTTTTGGTTTTGATTAGTTCTCACTCATTTGAACTCGACATTGGGTGTTTAAAAATTCGTTGGAAAGCTAACACCCTGAACTTAATTTTAGGCACAAGTTTTGCATGATTTGGTTAAGAGGTGAATTGTGAATTGCATTTAAAGTTCACGCGTCTGCAGAAAAACGTGAATAGTAAATTTATTTGAATAAAATAAAATGCAATATCATAATTAAATATTAATCAAAGTTATTTAATGCCTAAAATAATTCCAACATATTAAAACTAATCTGATTGATGATTCTATATATGATTAGAATTGGCATGATAATTTTAGGGTGCAAGCATCTAGAGACTTTCTAAGAAATAGAGAGTGTATTGCTTATCCCTTAGCTAAGTAATTTTTCCGTGATGAACTTAGAGATTTATTACATTTAAGGCTAATAAATATAAATCACTTGTTTATAATAAAAGACATTATAAAAGATACAAGTGGGGTGGGATCAAGACGTTAATAACACTTTCCAAATTAAAGTTAATTTAACCAAAGGTATTACTAGAGTTAGATAATGATTTGGTGTCTTCCTTCACTCACTACCTTTTTATAGCCAAAAGGAAAAGCTGTGAAGACATCTAGATAATCATTTACTCAAAGCTTACATTAAAGCATATTTAAAGTGTTGGACTAATTTGGAGGATCTATTGTTTATTCCTATCACCAAGGCGATAAGAGCCTAAGAGGTAAGGGTATTTAAGAGAGTTCGCTCCACCCTCCATCTGGGGAATTTTCAATAGAGGAATCCATTTGTCAGTTATTCACTTAAACTTGCTAAAATCCTCAATAATAATTTAAGTCTAAAATTTACCTCTCATTGTAAAGTATAGACCCAAAGGGCTTAAACCGTATTGGCAGGACTAGGCTTTACAAGACTGACAAATACCAATTTGTCCATAAATTGTACTATTGACAATGATTTGACTTTTCTGAGTCATAAGACGCAACGACCCTTAGGCGTGGTCTTATAACTTAGTGACAAAGATTGGGTGTCCACGAGGACTAGCATAAGTTATGGCATGTTTGATTGCCCAACCCAATAATCAAGGAATTGTGATTTATATCATAAATTGGTTGGGAACCTACATAATTATCGTATTTTATAACGACCGGCCCTAGTCGGAGTTATGAAATGATGATAATGGGATCCTTGCCACAAGAAATCCATCATATTGGGGTTGGTGCGATTTGTTTAAAATTTTAAAATAATTGAGTGAGAGCAAATTCATAATATTAAAAGCCAATGTTATTATGAAACATTAATGAAAAACATATGCCTAATTTTAACATTCTCTCTTAACAGGTGGGTTAAAATATTTCACAAACATTCAAATGGCAAACAGAGTATCACTTCGTTCCATCCTTGATGAGCATAAGCTCAAAGGGGACAACTACAATGACTGGTTTAGAAATCTTAAAATTGTCTTACGACAAGAAAAGATTTTCTATGTTCTTGAACTATCGTTTCCCCCCTGAACCCGTAGAATATGCTGACCAAAATATATTCGATACTTGGAAGAAGAAACACATCGATGATGATGAGCAAGCAATTTTCATAATGCTTGGCTCTATGTCGGATGAACTTCAGAAAGCTCACAAAGATATGGATGCTCAAACCATCATCTTTCACTTGAAGGAGTTGTATGCAACTTTGTTCATACCGTGAGATTCCAAGTGTCATGTGCCTTATTCCAAACAAGGTATAAGAAATGATCTGTTAGTTGACATGTGCTTAAGATGATTGGCCACATTGAAAAATTGGCCAACCTCGGGTTCATCATGGATCATGAGATATGTCAGGATCTAATTCTTCAGTCTTTACCAAAAGAATTCTCTAACTTTATTATGCAGTTTCATCTGTCTGATAAAGAAGCTACTTTAGCATAATTGCACAATCTGATAAAGCAAGCAGAGAATGACTTGAAACCAGAGCTTAAAACCTCTGTCATGCTTACGGGTATGACCTGAAGCCACGAGGCCCAAAGAAAAATAAGGGCAAGGCCAAGGCTCCAGATCAAGTAAAGCCCAATGGTAAGGTGGAGAAGAAAAAGGGAAAGGGGAAATGTTTCTTTTGTGGAAAGAAGGGTCATTGGAAGTAAGACTGCAGATCCTTGAAAGCCAGGGAAGCCCAAGATGCCAAGAATCCCAATGCTTCAGGTATGTTGTATATGATTGAACTATATTCTCAAAACTCTGAACCTTCTACTTGGGTGCTTGATACCGGTTGGGGGACTCACTTGTGTAACAATGTGCAGGGCCTGAGAAACAGTAGGAGACTCCGTCATTGGGAGGTTGACTTACGCTTGGGTAATGGAGCAAAACTGTATGCATTGTGCGTGGGGACTTATTCATTAGTTTTGCCGAATGGTTTAGTTTTAG
>SKCR01017249.1:0-35419 GCA_019454045.1 Zanthoxylum bungeanum | reverse complement strand
CTCAAAACATATTTCATACCTTGTATCCTAATTCAGCTTATCGATTATAAATCATCGCAGGAACCGCAACATTCTTCGACGAAGCGAAGTCACATCAGCTAGATCCTAAAATCTGTGAGTGGACCATTTTCTCAAATTGATTTCATTTAAGTTGTTTTGACACAAGACTTACTTTTCAGCGCATAGGAAGTTAGGCGAAATGATTTGCGAATATTTCATGATTGAGAAAAGTTTTCGAAAGAAATGATTTTTGAAGCATGATTTTATGTTTTCAAGGCATGAGTGAAAAACCCACCTCAGTATATAACTTGACTCAGATATGGAATTGAGAGATTCAGATATCGTGTGCACACGTAGTTCATGACTATGGATGACAAATGCCCATAGATCTTAGATTTAAAGTCTGGAGGGTAGCATAGATCTGCACCCCGGCTCTAGTTCAATGGCTTGGGGGACGACGATACGTAACTCCCCAAGACCACTAGATTTCAAGGCTATGGGGACGACGATACGTAATGCCCCTAGACCCTAGTTTCGGGGATATGTAGTGGCATGCTTTGGGGACGGTGATATGTAACGTCCAAATGTCATGGATTTGCACTTCTAGCTCTAGTTAGGCGTATGGGGGGACGACGATACGTAACGCCTCCATACGTCAGGTTTTTAGCAGATATTCAGAAACAGTTTTTCATAAATAGATTTTCATAATCGGATTTTCAGACACAGACTTACAGAAAAGAAAGTTTTAAGAAAGAATTTTCAGAAGGAACTGTTTTATAAGGATTTCAGAGAGTTACAAACCAGAAATAGTTTTTAGAAAAGTTTTCCAGAAAGGAAGCTGTTTTCAGATAATGAGAGTGATTTCAGAAAAGATGATTTAAGATGAATTTTGTTTTAGAACTATGAATTTACAAAGAGAATTTTAGTACCTATTTTCAAATTGTCCACTCACTTAGATCATTCAAGCGATCCAATCCCCCCACTCTCAGTTTCTTTATTTTACAGGTTTATCCTGAGGACAAGATCGGGAGGATGGATACTGATGATATTCACTAGGGTGTTCGGTCCACCAGGTCAAGTCAGAGATATGGTTCAGTCAAATTAAGTAAAGTCCAGTTCCAGATGTCTATATAGTAAAGTTTGATGGAGTTGGTGCTTGGAGTGCCAATCTGATTTGTACATTTTATTATTTATTAATAAAATAACTATATTTTTCATTTCATACGTTATAATGGTATTTTCATTATGCGTATTAGATTGATGTATAGATATGTTAAGAATGACATTGACCTTAGAATAGTTTTGACACTAGGTGTAAACTATTTTTACAATAAATATTCCTAGTCGTTGGTTTTAAAATATGGTCGAATTCCTATAACCTAGAAGACTAGCACATGTCGTATATTGGAATTGGAGTTCCAATGGTTTAACTTGATGTACTATGAGTTTTGGAAACTAGTATAGACATGTGGGTATTCGTTGAAGCGAATACTGAATGACTCACATGGGATTCCTAATAGTTGGAAGTACACACCACCGTCAATAGGAATCTCTTCGAGTCGAGTAGCATATGTAATCCTTTAACTATAGGATAACATTGATTTTGTGTGAGATCCTCCACACTTTGATGCCATGTAGTCAGAAACCTTTCATGGTTTGGCCTCTAGATGTTCGTTGGGTGTGGACCGATGCACTCAGTAATCAAGTACCAAGCAAGATAGGATCTGTCGGCCCATATGTTTACCATAAGGGGTTTAGGTATCCATGTTAGTAAAGTCACGATTCTTAAATACTTTGGCCAAAGCCGATTGTTGGACAATTATGACCCATAGCGTCACAATTTGTACAGATCATGGTGTTGTTGTACAAATTGACTATATGACAAAGGAGATTGCACTCTTATCATTTGTGATTAGATCACCTAGATATATAAATGATAGGAGGTCCTTGTGATTTGTTCTTGGACGGAGAATGATATGAGACAATATCAGTCCAAGAAGGATAAATCATTAAATATCCCTAGTCAGAGTATTATCGAGATGGGACATCGATAAATACGTAAAAGACTAGTATTACACTTGTGCGCGTTGTGAGGGCACAACGACATAGTTCTCATATATTTGGGTATAGGATACTCATGCAAGTGTAATAGGAGGTTGTGTTTTACCGATGGTACGGGAAACAGCTTCGCTCTGGATAGACCCCCTCGGAATTCCATTGGTAGTATGACTATGTGTCTATGGAAGTCCGAAATCAGGGTAGGTGTATTTGGTCTTAACCTGAGACTTGCACCGCTAATACTTGCGACAATCAATATACTTTGGTTGCGGTCGTCCAGGGCTTTAACAGGTTCTGTGTACGCCAATGCTGGGTATATTGAGAATCGTAGTGTGTTGGGTGTGATGTCAAGACGGAAGTGTCACTCCAGTCATATGGAGATGATGGTCACGTAGGATACGGGACTGGTTCTCTTAAATGCTGCAGCTATCGGGATAAAATGACAAGGTCAGGTTTATCCGATTATAGAGACTAGTCACCAGACATCCGACATGTGCTTCGTACGGGGCAGACACAATTCAAGCCCCAGGCCTAGCACGTGATCATCCGATACTGGACAGAAATACACAATACTACGTATACTACGCCTGATACAGATCATTTATTCCTGTAAGGATATTTTCGGAGAATTGGGTAGGCATGGCGCTTTGCTAGAGGCCAACCTTGTCTTGTAAATCGGTAAAACGTAGTATTTGGTACTTACGTGTTCGGATAGTCCGACGACCGAATTTACTGCCAACATATCCGGGGATCTCATGGGTCGCTTCCCAAAGATTCACCGATGACGTATGACTCGCACTCTTAATTAATCTGGGATTAATTAGAAGAGAGAGAAAATTAATCTGGGATTAATTACGGAGATATTTTATCTGGGATAAAATATAATTAAGAGAGATAACGATTAATTTGGAATTAATCGGTAAATTAATATATTTGATATATTAAATGAAATTGGATTTCGACGCGGAATTAAAATTAGATTTTAATTCGGGCGAACGAATTAATTTAGAATTAATTCGTTAGCGACATGAATAGTGATTTCGCTAGGCGTAATCATTTAATTACGACGCAACGGAAAATTTGTTAATTTAGAATTAGCGAACCCGAGCCCGGGATTATTTGCGAGCGCATTCGCATTTCGAATTCGAGTGCGGCACGCAAATCAAATCAAACGTCAAATCGCTAGTCGCATCTAGCGTCACATCATTCGTCAATCAAGTGATGGATGTCTTTCACTTTGAGTGATTGACGCCAGTCACTATTCATTGATTGATGGAAGTTGATGTGAATTGATGTGTGTGGTTGGCATTTATGGCTTTGGTTTTTGGAGGGAAAAAATTTGGTATTTGTTTTTGGAAAATATATTACCATTTTTTTGGCTTAACAAAAACAACTTACACAAATCTCTCTCTCTCCATTCTCTTTCTTCTACACACGCCCAAAGGGCAAAAAGCTTACTGGTTTCCTCTCAAAACCGTGAGCAGTGGGAAGATTGAGTGTGTGATTTTTATGGCAAAAATCACAAGAGCTAGCACTCCGAGAGACATGCGAAGGTGATAGGGAAGTCCACCCATGAGCCGGGAATCAAATGACGAAGCTTGGAGCTTGTTCGAGGAGCTCAAAATCAGAATATGGAGGACGCCAAATCTGTGAACTGTGAACAGTCCACTGCCGAGCAGAATGTTGATTTTTGTTGCCTCCGCGTCGTTCAACCGCTCGATGTAAGTATTCTGCAACTTCTTCGATTTGTATTCGCACATACTTCATGCTTATTATTGATCTTGGGACCTTAATAGAAACCAACACCGATCACCTAAGGTGGATCGCATCAGTTGTAAAGAATCGTGGACATGTCGACATGAGATGTGCGCCTTGGAAACTTGATGGTATATTCTATGTTTCCTAAGCACAACTCGGATAGCCTACGATAGAGGGATTGTTAAACATATGTGATGACCTCGACTTGTATAGTTCAGAAAGGTCATTCGTGTTCTTCGCGAATTCGGAGGTGGCCGAATTGCGTACATATTAGCTAGGCTTATATGACGAATGTGTCTGAACTTAGAGAGTCCCAATATGAAGTGTACTCGTTGAGCATTGGGTAGCCGATTATTTTTTATAAAAGATAATATTCGATATAATAATTATCAACTAAGATAATCAAGTGTTATTGGATAACATTGATTATTTACTTTGACCTAATTGATTTAATTGGATTAATTCAATAATTACACAATGGTTTAATTATAAAATCATAATTATCTCTACCATTTGAGAATATTATGGTAATCCTAAGTATGTAATTATAGGTGGTTTTGGCTTGATTTAATTGGATTAAATCAAAGTGGCAAACATTTAACAAATCCATTTACTAATCCTTGGCTTGATTTAATTGGATTAAATTAAAGTGTGAGACAATGAAGATTAGTCACACCTAATACATATTTGGACAAATTGGATTAAGCCCGCTTAAAAGTTGATTACAACTTTTATTAATTAAAAATTGCCTAAGTTTTGCTATAAATAGCAAGCTTTAGGAAGGTTTTAATTACAAGTTCAAATACAAGCAAATTATTAGAGAGATTGGCCTAAGTTAGAGAAGTGTTTAGAGAAGCTTGTGATGTCTCTACAATATTTCAACTAGGAGAAATCAAGATTGGATCTTGAAGTAAAGCTTGGAAACATTGAAAACAAGATTGGATCTTGAAGTCAAGCTTGCACACCTTGGAGGTTCTCCAACAATTTCAACAAAGGAGAGGTAGATTGGATCTTGCATCAAGCTTACTAGGTAAAGTTTGATCTTCTCCTAAACTATGTTTATTTGTGTATTAGATGCATGATCACATAGCTTAATGTTGAATAAGGTTAATCAATTGTGTTAGGATACTTTAGAAGTATAAACACAACATGCTTATAATTTAGGTCAAAGATGTTCATGTTGGATATGGAACAATTAATAAGAGTTTGGAACTCTAGATTAAATCTTAGAGCTATTGCTACCATTCTAGAATCACTTGACCACCTTTGGGTGACCTAGAATTGTTCACGAGACATTTCTTATTGGGATTCTAATTTTGTTTGTGTATTAGATTCAAAATTTACGCAAGTGCGTATTTAGAATAAATTTATGTTTTTGGAAAAATATTTGATATTTTGAAAAACTTGATTTTTATTCTATAACATGTGTTAATGTTGGTTTTGAAATTAAAAATTAATTTTGGGTGTTTTTGAAGTGTTTAGGAAGAACCGAAAAATATTAGGGTCAAAACCATAATTCCTTCAGTTCACTGGAATGTGAGTTGAAGGAAATGAAAATTTTCAAATGAAAATTTAAAACAAAAATTAGAAAGTGGCGCTACAGTGCGCGCGAGCACTGTAGCATGCGCGTACGCGCACTGCACCCGGTAATTTTATTTTCTCTCATTTTGGAACTTCCGGACTCCGATTCAGTCGCAGTTTTTCCTATACACTCGTAATGGAATATAATATTTCATTAAATAATTTAAAATTACACCCAAACTTGATATCCATGGGTTAGACCCATTTCCGCTGTTCGAGCACCGATCCGACCCTAGGGGTTCCACAACTGCCCCAACAAAATGGTATCATTAGCAAAGGCTTAACCACACAACACATGTTTTGAATCTATGCCATAGTAATTTTAATTTAATTATGCATAATACATATTGGATATGTATTGCATGTTTTAAATTAAAACTTGACATAATTAAGTTAATGACTTGATTGTCATAAATCTCTCGTGATTAGGTGATTAATTTAATTAAGTAATAGAATTAATAATGTTGGAGCATTATTGGATGGTCCTTCTTGTCAATACGGAGATTAATGGGTTCTTACTACTTATATCCAATATCATCATTAGTGTGATGGTATAAGTGATCAGAACTTAGGTCGCTCCAGTAAAACATTAGATGTAGCGTGATGAGTCGTAGTCACCCAATATCGTCATTAGTGTGAGGGTGTACATACAAAGCTCATTAGTCCACATTGACAAGTATACACTTAGTACACGTCTTAATCCAATATCGTCATTAGTGTGAGGATAAGAAACGATTCATGACTGATGAGTGGTAAATAGATCACTATTTCCCACTCTCGTGACTTAATATTTTAGATAATTTCTTGAGTTTTGTGAATATTTTGATGTGTTTTGTGGTATTTTGTAGATAAATAAAATAACAGGACTCTCTGGGGGCAATTCAGGGCCAAAACAGCGGAAAACGGATAAAAAGGGCAAAATCATATTTTCTGAGTCACGACGTGAAACACTTCTGCGTCGCGACCTCTAACGTGCGCCGAACACGTGTCAAAATCAGAGAAGTTTGCTATCATGCTCATTTGATAACATGCGCCTGCCACGTGTCAACATCCCAGCAAAATCTGCTAACGTGCGCCAGACACATGTCATCATCACATGCTGCCGAAAATCATCATCGCCACGTCAGCACATACGTCATCAATGACGTCAGCACAATAATTCAGTGGTCGCCATGTCAGCACTTACGTCAGCCAATAATTCAGCCGCCGGACATATGTCACCATCTCCGCAGAAGCTGCACCACGTGTCGAAGATCAACGCGCGTCGCGACGCGAGAGGCCAAGATTTCCCTATAAATTGAGGCCAAATTTCAGATTTCATTTCATGCATTCTTCTAAGGAATTCCTTAAGAATACTAAGAAGATTGTATCTTGTTTGTTTATTTACAGCTTTCAATATTTAATTTTCGCATTTGCATTTTGTTTTATTTACTTTTCAGTCTTTACTTTCTGTATTTAATTTTATTTACTTTTACGTAATAGTACTTTCCTTTCTTTACTTTTCAGTTTTTTACTTTTCAGTAATGAGGAGGTAACTCCCCTCTGCTGGGGTGAAAGGTAAAGCTTTTATTACTAATATTTAGATTAATCTCCCTTAATTATAATATAAAAACTATTTAAAACCTGACTTGATGAGGATACCGCCTTTATGATCGGTTGGACTTAATAAAATTGGTTTTAACCTGACTAAACTGGATACCACCTATATGGTCGGTTTGAATTAATTATAAATTTGACTTAATCATGATACCGCCTATATGGTCGGTTGGTAATTATCACGCAAAGTTAATATATTATAATAAGGGAGATATATAAATAGAAGTAATAAAAGTGGATCCTCTAACCCCCATCATTTTCTTTTATTGTACATTTCCCTTTTTAATTTCCATTATTTACTTTCCAGCATTTACTTTATTTAATTTTCAGTATTTACTTTTCAGCATTTACTTTACGTTACTTTATTTAAGCTTTTACTAGTCTTAGTTATGTGTAGTAACTAAACCTGTTATATGTGGTTGTGATGAATTCCAATATCACTAGTTTATAAGGGGTTATTTTATAATTTGGGTAATATAAAGGTTTATTTATTAAGTCTTAACCTTAATGCTTCTTATTAACTAGCCATTAATAAGATTGATCTGGTAAACTTAAAATAAACTTGACAAAGGAATTTTAGGTTTCAGCCTTAGGCTTAATAGCCCACGATCTTTCTTGAGGATAGATAACCTTTTAATAGATTTCCTTACAGGATAGACATATACCTGTCGGGCGGCGGTAGCCACAATTGGAACTTAATCTTAATGAATTCAGGTAACTTGGTTGACATAGACATATGATTAATTGGGTTACACTGGGTATTTGCAGCTGACCATCGACAGAGGCTTTTGCATAATTTCGTGTTCCAGGTTAGTAAACCAATATATTACACAAACTTGAGATAACCACTTCATCTTTAAGAAGATATTGGAAGAATTCACAACCCTAGATAATTTCTTAATATTGAATTTTCTTCAATCTACTTTCGCACTATTTTATTACTTATTTTAATTAAAAATCACCATCCAATCAACAATCATTTCATTAGATACTCGTAAAAATTTAGCTTCATAAATTAATAGCTTGGGTATTAAGTCCTCGTGGGAACGATACATTTATACTACTTGAACGATACGTGCGCTTGTGTTATATGCGTGTGATTACGCCGGTCAAGTTTTTGGCGCCGTTGCCGAGGACTTATTTATCTTTCACTATTAGTTTTGAGGTTAGATATTGTTACTTGTATCTAATTTCTTTTTTACTTATTGTCTTTGTTTTATTTTGTTTCAGGTTCTCAAACACTACATGAGACGAACCAGAAGCTTTGAAATCCATCTGCTTGACCCAGAAATTGAAAGAACCATCAGACAGTTGAGAAGGGAAAGGCGAGAAGGCCAAAAAGCAATAATCAACATGGAACCTGAACCTTTCGAGGTTGCACCACCAATTCCTATTCAAGACAGAACCATTCTGGTGGTTGACGGCTTCATTTCTTGTATTGTACTTTCTCCTTTACCAGAAAATACGTGTGACATCAAAACATGCATTCAGATGATACAGCAGTCAGTTCAATTTGGGGGGAATGCAACTGAAGATCCTAATGCCCACATCAGCAACTTCCTGGAAGTTTACGACACTTTCAATTACAACTGAGCAGCTGAAGAAGCAATGAGACTGTGTGTTTTCCCATATTCCTTGAAATTTCATCACAACTTGAAACACTCTAACCAAATTCCTTGCAAAGTATTTTCCACCAGCCAGAACTGCAAAGCTAAAGAATGACATCACATCCTTTGTGCAACATGACTCAGAATCCCTCTGCGAAGCTTGGGAAAGGTACAAGGATTTACTCAGAAAATATCCTCATCATGAGATTGCAAAGTGGCTACAAGTCCAAACCATCTATAATGGACTTTCTGGAATAATGAGAACAACAATTGATGCTGCGACTGGAGGAGCTTTAATGGAAAAATGAGAAGATCAGGCCTGGGACTTAATTGAATAAATGACCAACAATAATTCCTTATGGCCAACATAAATGAGCATGATCCAAAGAATTGCTGGAATTTATGAAATTGGAGCCAACACAACAGTGAATGCCAAGCTGGATCAGATATACAAATTCATGGAAACTCTTAGCATGCAAGGCAATATTGGATCCACAAGTTCACTATATGGAGGAGCACCAGAGACAAACCAACATAAAGAAACGGTGAATTGCGTCAAAAATTTCAACAGACATGGGAACAATCCATATTCCAATACCTACAACCCAGGGTGGAGGAATCATCCCAATTTCGCATGGAGCAACAATTCAGGACAAATGAACAATCCACCACCAGGATTCCAACAGCAAGGCCAGTAGCATGAAAAAGAACCAGGAATAGCGGAAGTGCTAGCTCAGTTAAAAAAATATGATGCTATGTTTCAAAGCCAATCAGCTTCTATAAAGGCACTGGAAAACCAAATTGGACAACTGGCCAATGCTCAGAGTTACAGACCGTAAGGTACCATTCCTAGTAACATAGAACCAAATCCAAGGAACATGAAGAAAAAGCAATGTCATGCCATCATTTTAAAAAGTGGTACAGAAATGAACAAAGATGTTGGAATCAAGGCATCCATTGAAGAATTTCCAAAAGAAAGCAGCGAAGCAGTTCCACAGATGGAGGAAAAATAAGCAAAGGAAAAAGATCAAGAAAGAATCACTCTACCTCCACATTTTCCACAGCGACTCCAGAAAAACAAACTAGACAAACAGTTTTCTCGATTCCAGGAAATCTTCAAAAAACTGCATATCGCATTCCATTTGTAGAAGCTTTGGAACAAATGCCTAGCTATGTCAAATTCACGAAAGACATTCTTTCATGAAAGTGAAGATTGGGAGATTACGAGACAATAGCATTGACAGAAGAATGCAGTGCTATCATCCAGAGGAAGCTTCCCCAAAAGCTGAAAGATCCTAGTAGTTTCACCATTCATCGCATCATATGAGAGCATAACTTTGGTAGGGCTTTGTGTGATCTAGGTGCGAGTGTTAACTTGATGCATTTTTCTATTTTCAGGAAATTACAGATTGGAGAAACAATGCCCACATCAGTCTCTCTGCAACTTGCTGATAGAACGCTCGTATTTTCGAGAGGTGTAGTTAAGGATGTGCTGGTCAAGATTGACAAATTTATTTTCCCAACATATTTTATTATCCTTGATTTGGAGGAAGTCGAAGACGTGCCGATCATCATCGGGAGACCATTCTTGGCTACAGGTCGAACCATTATTGATGTACAAAAATGAGAACTAACCATGAGGGTACATGACCAAGAAGTAACATTCAATGTTTTCAAAGCCATGAATTTCCCGGATGACGAAAAGAATGAGGAATGTTTCAGACTTGATGTGATACATAGTACCATCCAGAACTCCAATGCAATGCAAAGTTCTACTGACAAACTTAAAACATGTCAATTGTATGTGAAGCTTGAACACAAGCGTACTAGGCACTAAAGAAGTTCAATCTTGCACTACAAGCAACATAAGAGAAACAGTTCCACCAGCTCAATGAATTGGAGAAATTTCACATACAGCCTTTTGAGAATGCCAAACTGTACAAAGAAAAGGCCAAGAAGAGACATGATGAAAAGTTAGTGCGCATACAACTAGAACCAGGGCATATGGTACCGTTAAACAAATCAAGGTTGAAACTCTTCCCATGGAAGCCAAAATCACGGTGGTCAGGTCCATTCTTAATCACTAAAGTTTTACGAGATAAAGCCGTTGAGTTACATGATCCCAATTCCAACAAAATATTCAAGGTTAAAAAAAAACGTGTCAAGCACTACTGGGGAGAATCATTCGAGCGACAAAAAGAAAGTGTCACACTTTCAGATCCAGCCTAACGTTCGGGCAGTAATGTCTTGCTGACGACTTTAAACTTAGCGCTAGCAGGGAGGCAACCCATGCAATTTGTGTATATATTTAGATTTGGTGTGTTTTATTATTGTGCGTTTAATTTGGGTAGGTAAAGTCACATTTTAGGATGGAAGAAGTTTTCGCAAATCTTCACAAGTAATTTCCTTCTCTCCCTCAAAACTCTCTGATGAAAGTCTACAAAGCTCGCTTGGAACAGATGAGATTACTGATGATCAAAGGTATTCCTAATGACATTTGTTGGATTATTGAAGCACGAGTCTGATTGGTAGGTGAGTCATCTAACTCTTTTGTATCATATCTGCCTGGTTTAGGAAGAAGCTGTTGGGGCAGTTGTGGAACCTCTAGGGTCGGATTGGTGCCCCGGGCAGCAAAAATGGGTCTAACACAAGGATATCAAGTATGGGTGTAATTTTAAATCATTTGATGAAAGATTATATTCCATTACGAGTGTATAGGAAAAAATCGGGACTGAAATGGAGTCCGGAAGCTCCCGAACGAAGCAAAACAAAATCAGCGCGCACGAAGGACTCTACGCGCGTGGTGTACACGCGCCACAGTGCACGCTACAACATTAGGGTCTATAACCCTAATAGCAGCCGGTCTTACCTAAACACTTCAAAAATACCCAAAATTAATATTTAATTTCAAAACCAACATAAATACATGTTATAGAATAAAAATCTAGTTTTTCAAAATATCAAATATTTTTCAAAAAACATAAATTTATTCTAAATACGCATTTGCGTAAATTTTGAATTCAATACACAAATCATTTTAGAATCCCAATACGAAATGTCCCGTGAACAATTCTAGTCCACCTAAAGGTGGTGTGGGACACAGAACTGGACGACGCATGTTGTTCTAGGCTCGCGGCCTGGTCGGGAGTACAGAGTAGCCACGGGGGACGAAACCGGAGAATAATGGAGTCGCCACCCGGTGTGAACCGGGAAAATGAGATTTAAGGCTGCACTCACCCCTCGCAAGGGAAGACCTCAAACCGTTGGGTTCAGAATGGTCCCTTACTTATGTCACTTGTAATGAAAGGATTTGTGTAATAATTTAATCAAGCTTAAGTAACACTTATTTCCAAGAGTATCATGCTTCTAAATCCATATGCACAAAAATAGAACTTACACCTAAATTTGCATATATTTCACATCTCAGATTGCATGCTTGAAAGTACATCAAAGTAGCAACGAACATACAACTTCATTGGCATATTGTATTCATGGAAACACAAGCACACACTAACCACACAAGCATACATAAAGGCGAATCAAATGATGGCGAACATGTGATTTCATAGACATATCATAAACAAATAGCCATTACATGTCCATGCATAAATAAAAGAGTCAACTAAGTACATAATGCAAAAAGACACTTAAGGATGCAATTAGGAATTAAAGTAAGCATGCTATGACGTGGTGCAAAAGAAGATAACTAATATGGACACAAACACACATGTGAGCACTTTTCCAAGTGGTACGTGGAATTGTATCCCAAGTACAGACCGCATTACCGTCCATTCGGAATCGGTTACGGAATTTATGTCTGGGTTTCCATCCGATATACTACAAGAAATAATACTCAAATGCTATCATAACATGGATATATGAATTATACTACGTTAGGCCAAGACTAAGGTAAATGATGCAACCAATGGAATAATATGTTTTTCATTACGATGCGTACAAAGAAAAGGATGACTATATGGGATTTCATAATATATGCATGAATGGTATGGTTGGCTTTACGCGCGGGTTGAGACTAATAGGTGGCGTTAGGGCGTGGTCTTGTGAGTGAGGCGAATGGCTTGTGGGTGTTGAAAAGGTTCAAGTGTGCGCTGATCGTGCGTGATTCAGGCAGTGCAGTGAGGGTGTTTGTGTGGGTTTAAGGTAGCTCGTGAGTAGGGGACAGTGGCGTGAGTGGAGCTATTTGAATGAGAGGTCTTAGCATGAGTGGAGGGCTTATGGTGCGCAGCCTAAGTGAAGGGTTATGGTGGCTAGGGTGGCTGTGGACGTGTGGAAATGTGGTCAGTATGTGTGAGGGTTCTGGTTTGTGTGAACAAAGGAAAGTGCAAGGGCTAATAATGTGGATTGTACCAATGGTAATAGATCGAGCCGAGACAGGGGTAAATGATGCAATCAATATATGAAAGACGGGACAAATATCGTGGTAAAGGTAGCCTTTTAGGCTTTTTCTTCCCCCAAATGGAGAACCTTTTTTGTCCAACACAATAAGCCCATGCGCTTTCCATTACAATGCGTACAAAGACAAAGATAACTATATGAAACTTCTTATACCCGATTGAACACATCTTATATTCATCTTTCGAAGAAAATGGCACCTCAAACTGAGGAAGAGAGTGTTAGGATGTCTAACTTGCCATATGCTTCTTGTATTGGAAGCATAATGTATGATATGTTATGTACTAGACCTGACATCAGTTTCGGCGTCAATGTGACCAACCGATATCAATCTGATCCAGGTAATGATCATTTGACAGCCGTGAAACATATCCTAAAATATCTTAAAGGCACCAAGGATAAGTTTTTGATATATGGAGAAGATGAGCTACAAGTTAAGGGTTATACAGACTCCGACTTCCAGGGAGATCCAGATGATAGAAATATACATCATGATACATATTTACCCTTAAGGGTGGCACAATTAGTTGGCGATGTTCAAAGCAAAGCTCAACAGCTGATTCCACCATTGAGGCGGAATTTATTACGGCTTCAGAAGCTGCTAAAGAAGCTGTTTGGATTAGAAATTTTATCATAGAACTTGGCGTTGTGCCTAGTATTGCAGATTCGATCCCATTGTACTGTGATAAAAATGGAGCCATCGCACAGGCTAAGGAGCCGAGGGCGCATTCCAAGTCTAAACATATGGAAATGAAATATCGAGTAATTAGAGAGATTATTGAACGAAAAGACATAGTGGTCTTGAAGGTTCAAGGACAAGACAACATAGCAAACCCGTTTACAAATGCCTTACCTCCTAAGTTATTCGATAAACATGTGGAGGAGATGGGACTATGGTACCATCCAGATTGGAAATAAGAAAGTGGGAGTTTGATGGAATTGGTGCTTGGAGTGCCAATCTGATTTGTACATTTTATTATTTATTAATAAAATAACTACATTTTTCATTTCATACCTTATAATGGTATTGTCATTATGCGTATTAGATTGATGTATAGATATGCTAAGAATGACATCGACCTTAGAATAGTTTTGACACTAGGTGTAAACTATTCTTAAAATAAATATTCTTAGTCGTTGGTTTTAGAATACGGTCGAATTTTCTATAACCTATAAGACTAGCACATGTTGTATATTGGAATTGGAGTTCCAATGGTTTAACCTGATGTACCATGAGTTTTGGAAACTCGTATAGACATGTGTGTATTCGTTGAAGCGAATACTGGATGACTCACATGTGATTCCTAATAGTTGTAAGTACACAACACCGTCAATAGGAATCTCCTAGAGTCGAGTAGCATATGTAATCCTTTGACTATAGGATAATATTGATTTTGTGTGAAATCCTCCACACTTTGATGCCATGTATGTCAGAAACCTTTCATGGTCTGGCCTCTAGATGTTCGTTAGGTGTGGACCGATGCACTCAGTAATCAAGTGCGGATCAAGATAGGATCTATCGGCCCATATGTTTACCATAAGGGGTTTAGGTATCCATGTTAGTAAAGTCACGATTCTTACAGACTTTGGCCAAAGCTGATCACATAAGGTGGATCGCATCAGTTGTAAAGAATCGTGGACATGTCGACATGAGATGTGCATCTTGGAAACTTGACGGTATATTCTATGTTTCCTAAGCACAACTCGCATAGCCTACGACGGAGGGATTGTTAAACATATGTGATGACCTCGACTTGTATAGTTCAGAAAGGTCATTCGTGTTCTTTGCGAATTCGGAGGTGGCCGAATTGCGTACATATTATCTAGGCTTATATGACGAACGTGTCTGAACTTAGAGAGTCCCAATATGAAGTGTACTCGTTGAGCACTTGGGTAGCCGATTATTTTTTATAAATAATAATATTCGATATTATAATTATCAACTAAGTTAATCAAGTGTTATTGGGTTTATTTACTTTGACCTAATTGAATTAATTGGATTAATTCAATAATTTTACAAGGGCTTAATTGTAAAATCATAATTATCTCTACCATTTGAGAATATTATGGTAATCGTAAGTATGTAATAATAGGTGGTTTAGGCTTGATTTAATTGAATTAAATCAAAGTGGAAAACATTTAACTAATCCATTTACTAATCTTGGCTTGATTTAATTGGATTAAATTAAAGTGGGAGACAATGGAGATTAGTCACACCTAATTATACATATTTGGATAAATTGGATTAAGCCCACTTAAAAGTTGATTACAACTTTTATTAATTAAAAATTACATAAGTTTTTCTATAAATAGCAAGCTTTAGGAATGTTTTAATTACAAGTTCAAATACAAGAAAATTCTTAGAAAGATTAGCCTAAGTTAGAGAAGTGTTTAGAGAAGCTTGTGAGGTCTCTACAACATTTCATCCAGGAGAAATCAAGATTGGATCTTGAAGTGAAGCTTGGAAGCATTGAAAACAAGATTGGATATTGAAGTCAAACTTGCACACCTTGGAGGTTCTCCAACAATTTCAACAAAGGAGAGGTAGATTGGATCTTGTATTTGATCTTCTCCTAAGCTATATTTATTTGTGTATTAGATGCATGATCACATAGCTTAATGTTAAATAAGGCTAATCAATTGTGTTAGGATGCTTTAGAAGTATAAACACAACATGCTTATAATTTAGGTCAAAGATGTTCATGTTGGACATGAAACAATTAATAAGAGTTTGGAACTCTAGATTAAAGCTTAGAGTTATGGCTACCATTCTAAAATCACTTGACCACCTTTGGGTGACCTAGAATTGTTCACGAGACATTTCTTATTGGGATTCTAATTTGGTTTGTGTATTAGATTCAAAATTTACGCAAGTGTATATTTAGAATAAATTTTTGTTTTTGGAAAAATATTGATATTTTGAAAAACTTGATTTTTATTCTATAACATGTGTTAATGTTGGTTTTGAAATTAAAAATTAATTTTGGGTGTTTTTGAAGTGTTTAGGAAGAACCAGAAAGAATTAGGGTCAAATACCCTAATTCCTTCAGCTCACTGGAAGGTGAGCTGAAGGAAATGAAAATTTTCAAACGAAAATTAAAAAAAAATTACAAAGTGGAGCTACAGTGCGCGCGCGCGTACGCGCACTACACGCGATAATTTTATTTTCTCTCGTTTTGGAGCTTCCGAACTCCGATTCAGTCCCTGTTTGTTCCTATACACTCGTAATGGAATATAGTATTTCATTAAATAATTTAAAATTACACCCAAACTTGATATCCATGGATTAGACCCATTTTCGCTGCCCGGGGCACCGATCCGACCTTAGGGGTTCCACAACTGCCCCAACAAAGTTGTATATAAGCAATTGTGTATAGAGTTATCAAGATAATTGATGTTGGGTGTTCAGTTGTCTGTGTATTGTTTTACATTTTATGTTATGGATTTGGACAATAGTCCCATAATGAGATTATGTTTGAGAAAAGAGTATCAATGTTGTTCATTGTTAGAAAGTCAGAGGCTCAAAGAGATTGTACGGCATATTCCTTGCCGGTAGCATTTCCCAGATTATGGATGTTACAGTTTCATCTCAAATTATCTTTTCAAATATTCAGCAGTTTTTAGAAGCTCTTCATGAGTTCCAATTAAGTTCATGTCATCGACATATACTGCTATAATAGCAAATACAGATTCAGACTTTCTAATAAAGACGCATGGACAGATGTGATCATTTACGTATCATTCCTTCATCAAATATTCACTCAAACGATTATACCACATGCGTTTGGATTGTTTTAATATGTATAAAAATCATTGTAATTTGATCGAATATAGTTTAGGATCCTTTGATTTATATGCTTTAGATATTTTTAATCATTCGGGGATTTTAATGTAAATATCAGTGTCAAGTGTCACTATGTCCATAAGACGCATGTCTAGTCTTTCATAGACTTCCAAACTGATTAAGAATCGAAACCTAATAGTATCCATCACTGGAGAATTCATAGTTAATATTAAGTCTCTACTGAAAACCTTGCTCACGCTTTATATATATAATTATCTTCTTATATTTATTATGTTTTAGTATACATTAACTAATAAACAACTATACTAAAAAAGGCCTAAGTATTTTGATGTTCCACGGCCTGAATAAGGTTCACCATCACAGGTTCGTCCAGCGTAAAGCCCATACTCAATATAGTATAGGCTCGCGAATAGTCAGATATGGTCCTATGTAGGAATCCATGCATTGTTTCATGAATCTTTTTAGCTCGAGACCTCGTGATTAGACATTCTGGAATATGCACAATAATAGTTTGTGTATATACCTCATGGGTTGCATCATGGGCCTCATCACACATCCCTTCGCACATGTACTTTACCCATTCAAAAGAGCTTAGCTTATACCAATTCAGAAATCATGGTTTGTTCCATTTACCAATTCCATATACCAACCTATACATATCTTAACATCATATGCATATATGAATACATGTTCATATACTTATACATACTCATATATTTACATACATTACCGATTCTTAAACTTTCATACATTCATGCATACACATAAACATTAAGCTCACTTCATATTATATCAACAACAAAAATCCATGTGGTGGTTGATTATCCTAACCATACATAATCTCGAACTTTATTCTCAAGAATATCCCTTAATTATCCTTATCTTAGCATAAACATTTCGATCATATATATATATATATATATATATATATATTAAAACATAAATCGACATTAAAGTACTCATCGCATGAATTACTTACATGGCTTCGTAAGCACTCCAGATCCTAGTCAAATCTGTCAAAATAAATGATGAAATGTCTTTAGAATCGCGACTTACTATATTCTCGACTAAACTATGACAAAATTCTAGATCTTTTCGGGATAACCCGATCAAGTTTGATTTCAATTTTTTCAGTTTCATAGTCTCAAAACATTATTATAAACTAATTCGAGCCACTAGTTAACTTAAATCCTCGGTTTACATGTTTTTGGAAAATCTTCCGAAAACAGTTTTCGCAAACGCTATGGAAGGGTCTCCAATCCTATGAACATACCCAAATTTATTCAAACATTATCGTATCATCATATATGACTCATATCTATCATCATGATCAAAAACACATTAATACATGGAAAACCCACTTTTATCAAAAACTTACATAATTGTGGACGCTGATTTTCGCTCGAGGTCCACAATCAAGAATTTATAGTATGGGGCATTAGCGATCCTATAAAACAAAGGTAGAATAAGCGGGGAGTACTACCCACCAATATGGTGGGTGCCGTAGGCACTCCGACGCTCAAGTCAGTAGTGAAGACGAGCGGTAAATAAGGAAGAACAAGGTCTGAGGTTACCTTGACCTCTGTTGACTGCCATGAGGGCGGTGGCCTGTTTTTAGAGAATAAGAGACTTGGAGAGCTCAAATATGAGAGATGCGACTTGAATCCATATGTGCTTCGAGTTATGCCCATATATATAGGTTGATAGATATTACCTTTATAGTTGACACAATGCTGTATTTATTGAGTTGGGACCCATAACGTGTTTGATATTTCTGCTTTCGGTGGGGGGAGAATATTTGCATATGGAGTTGGTATTTCTGTTGGGAAAAGAGGGTTACAACAGTTGAGAGATTAAGGGGGAAACATGAGGCTTGTCTTGGGCCTTACTTATCCACATATCCGAAATGAAAGGACGATTTTACCCTTGGGCCCAAATTTGGCCCGTACAGTTTTTCCTCTACTCTCTAAGTCAATGAGTCATTGGCTTGGAAAGTATTTCGACGAGTATGTCGTATGGGGTCGGTGTAGGCGTACCTGAGCATTGATTTCATTTGGATGCGTCAAAGGTCATACTATGTTGATGGAGACAAATAAACATCATGGATGATCCTCAGTCGACTATACATGAACTTTGTTGTTTCTTGGACATGTCAAAGGTCATACCACGTTGGTGGAGCTAAGTAAATATCTGAGATAATCCTCGGTCGACCCCACCTAGGCGTTGATATTGTTTGGACCTGTTAAAGGTTAATAGCATGTTAACAAAACTAAGGAAATGTCAAGAAAGAACCTCAGTCGACCAGATGAAGGTCGTGATAATCTCCAGTCGGCTGGTCCTAAGAAGGACCCAGTGGGAGTCTTTTATGTCGTCTAGACCAGATAAAGGCCAGGTCTTGAACTTGACTCTACATGAGCCATGGGGAATAGTCCTAGTCGACTGAACCAGATGAAGGTCAGGATCATCCCCATACTATGGGTCAAATGACCAGAGGAGTCTTCAATATTGTATGGACTAGATGAAGGCCAGTGTGGGACACATGAACTAGACGACACATGATGTCCCGGGCTCGCGGCCCGGTCGGAGTACGGAGTAGCCACAGGGACTAAACCGGAGAATAATGGAGTCGCCACCCGGTGTGAACCGGGAAAATGAGATTTAAGGCCGCACTCACCCCTCGCAAGGGAAGACCTCAACCGTTGGGTTCGGAATGGTCCCTTACTTATGTCACTTGTAATGAAAGGATTTGTGTAATAATTTAATCAAGCTTAAGTAACACTTATTTCCAAGAGTATCATGCTTCTAAATCCATATGCGCAAAAATAAAACTTACACCTAAATTTGCATATATTTCACATCTAAGATTGCATGCTTGAAAGTACATCAAAGTAGCAACGAACATACAACTTCATTGGCATATTGTATTCATGGAAACACAAGCACACACAACCACAAAGGCATACATAAAGGCGAATCAAATGATGGCGAACATGTGATTTCATAGACAAATCATAAACAAATAGCCATTACATTGATGTGGGCCTCGGCCCTAAACTGGGCTGATATTGATGTGGGCCTCGGCCCTAAACTGATGCTGATGTTGGCCTCGCCCCAAGCTGATACTAATGTGGGCCTCGGCCCTGGGACTCATCCCCGAACTGTAACTGATGTGGGCCTTGGCCCTGGGACTCATCCCCAAACTGATGCTGACATGGGCCTCGCCCCCAAACCGATACTGATATGGGCCTCGGCCCTGGGACTCATCCCAAAATTGTTACTGATGTAGGCCTCGGCCCTGAGACTCATCCCTAAACTGATACTGATGTGGGCCTCGGCCCTGGGACTCATCCCCAAACTGATGCTGACATGGGCCTCACCCCCAGACCGAGACTGATATGGGCCTCGCCCCAAACTGATACTGATGTGGGCCTCGCCCCTAACTGATACTAATATGGGCCTCGCCCCCAGACTGATACTGATATGGGCCTCGCCCCCAAACTGATACTGCTGATATGGGCCTCGCCCCCAGACTGATACTGCTGATATGGGCCTCGCCCCCAGACTGATAATGATATGGGCCTCACCCCCAGACTGATACTGCTGATATGGGCCTCGCCCCCAGACTGATACTGATGGGGCCTTACCTCCAACTGATACTGATATGGGCCTCACCCCCAGACTGATATTGATATGGGCCTCGCCCCCAGACTGATACTGCTGATATGGGCCTCGCCCCCAGACTGATACTGATATGGGCCTCACCCCCAGACTGATATTGATATGGGCCTCGTCCCTGTGATTCATTCCTGAAGACTGCTGACATTGTACTGTTGCTACTTCTGGTTGGCTTGCATTTGACGCTTTCTCTTTTTCTCCTTTGAAACCTTTTATTACAAAACAGAACAAACACAAAAAGGATGCAAATATATTACGTGTATGCATGCATGCATGATTGAGTTTCCTATCCCGTTGGGCTAGGTCTTCTGCCAGTACTCTTGGTGGCTGCTCGGTCTTTTGACAAGTCTGTCCTCTTCCCTAACCAACGGGTATCTATGATGGCTTTCAAGACAAAATGAGGTTAACATGGTGCATGTATGCATGAGGTGCATGTGATGCATGAGATGCATGCGATACAAGAATATATCAACTCATTAAAATTTTCACACAAATCGGCCCATCATCATTTTAGAAGCTTTTGGGCTAACTGTCATAGGAGTGAACTCGTCCCAGTTTAAATGGCCCAACAAGTTCACATCTCATGGCAAGAAGTCCAACCGTATCCAAATGATAATGTTCCTAAACACAAACATATAATGGCCCATTGGCGTTTTAGAAGCTTTTGGACCAATCATCATAAGATATGTTCTTGCCCCAGTTTAAATGGCCCAACAAGCCCATATCCCATGACAAATGGTCCAAATGGATCCAAACGACGATGTTCCCAAACAAAAGCATAAAAGAAAGATAATGCAAACATAAAATAATGATTTCTACAGAATGGCCCATCAACATTTCAGAAGCTTTGGGCCTAATGGTCATAAGGTACGAACTCGCCCCAGTTTAAATGGCCCATCAAGTTCGCATTTTTGACAATAGTCCAACTGCATCCAAATGATGATGGTCCACAAGCACATACTCAAGGAAATAATTATTACTTTAACCATACAACCCCGATCTATGGGTGGGTTCGCAAGAGTGTAGACAAAGGCTATCACTGGCGAAGGATGGCCCACAACTAGGTCTCCCCAATCAAGGGTTCGAGCGACCAAGTGAGCGCACCCTTTTTTATACACTAAGGTACGTGCCAATGAGCTATGGTGTGTGACTGACTGTCAAATGGATTTCCCGTTGTAGATTCCCCAGAGGGAGGGTGGAGCGAGGCTCTCTTAAGTACCCTAGCCTCTTAGGCTCTTATCGTTTGGTGACAGGAATAGACAACGAGTCCTCCAAATTAGTCCATCACAATAGGCTACGGGTAGATGGCTATATAGGTGCCTTCACAACTTTTCCTTCTAGAAAGGTAGTGAATGAAGGAAGACACCAAACCATTACCTAGCCTCAAAATGCCATTGATTAAACCCCCATTTTATCCACTATAGACACGGTCAATTAGAACATAAATCCAAACTTTACAAGACAATATTTCGGGGCCGATTCTCTATCCCCAGTGGAGTCGCCAGACTGTGGGACATAGGAACTGGACGACGCATGCTGTCCCGGGCTCACGGCCCGGTCGGGAGTACGGAGTAGCCACGGGGGACTAAACCGGAGAATAATGGAGTCGCCACCCGGTGTGAACCGGGAAAATGAGATTTAAGGCCGCACTCACCCCTCGCAAGGGAAGACCTCATACCGTTGGGTTCATAATGGTCCCTTACTTATGTCACTTGTAATGAAAGGATTTGTGTAATAATTTAATCAAGCTTAAGTAACACTTATTTCCAAGAGTATCATGCTTCTAAATCCATATGCGCAAAAATAAAACTAACACCTAAATTTGCATATATTTCACATCTAAGATTGCATGCTTGAAAGTACATCAAAGTAGCAACGAACATACAACTTCATTGGCATATTGTATTCATGGAAACACAAGCACACACTAACCAAACAAGCATACATAAAGGCGAATCAAATGATGGCGAACATGTGATTTCATAGACATATCATAAACTAATAGCCATTACATGTCCATGCATAAATAAAAGAGTCACTAAGTACATAATGCAAAAGGACACTTAAGGATGCAATTAGGCATTAAAGTAAGCATGCTATGACGTGGTGCAAAGAAGATAACTAATATAGACACAAACACACATGTGAGCACTTTTCCAAGTGGTACGTGGAATTGTATCCCAAGTACAAACTGCATTACCGTCCATTCGGAATCGGCTACGGAATTTATGTCTGGGTTTCCATCCGATATACTACAAGAAATAATACTCAAATGCTATCATAACACAGATATATGAATTATACTACGTTAAGCAAAGACTAAGGTAAATGATGCAATCAATAGATGAAAGACACGGCAAATATCGTGGTAAAGGTAGCCTTTTATGCTTTTCTTCCCCCAAATGGAGAACCTTTTAATCAAACACAATAAGCCCATGCGCCTTTCATTACAATGCGTACAAAGACAATGATAACAATATGAAACTTCGTATACCTGATTGAACACATCTTACATTCAAACGAATATACATCAACCGGCGTGGCAAAGCATCGTGGTAAATGATTTTAACCCCTCCAAATAGGGGACCTTTAATCTGACTTACTAAGCCCATGCGTTCGATCGCATCATGCATACAAAGAATAAAGACAATAATATCAAACTTAGTATGCCCGATTGGGCATATCTTACATCCAACCGAACACATATCAACCAGCGCGGCAAAACATCGTGGTAAAGGGTTTTAACCCCTCAAAATATGGGACCTTTAATCCGACTTACTAAGCCTATGCGCTCGATCACATCATGCATAAACAAGTAACATGCGGAATTTGAATGATGAATAATAAATAAATCAAAGCAACATAAAAACAAAGAAAGTTTCGTTTACTCAAGCGGTACGTGGAGTTGTATCCCGAGTACAGATCATACCACCGTCCATTCGGAATCGGCTATGAAATTTATGTCCGGGTTTCCATCCGATATACCGCGAGAGTTGACACATCTTTCATTTTATTCCAAAGCCACAACATACAATATTTCGTAATCCATGCATATTTATCTACTCAAGGGCCACAACATGCATTTTAACATAACAATCATGCTAACAATACTCAATAAATAATGAAAATAAAACAGAAAACGAATGTGGAAAATACCCTCAGGTCTAACCTTTTATTTCGACTTTCGGACTCGCGTTTCATGGCCGTCGGAAGGGCTATCACTCCGCAACTTTTCTGGTTCACTGGTTTGCGTTTTACCTCGCTGTTTCGTTGTTTTGCTCGCTGTTTTCACTCCGCTTTACTGCTATTTCCTCACGGTTTTCTGGTCACTGTTTTTGGTGTTTTAGGGGCTGTTTTGGACAGTTTCAGGGACTGTTTCGGGACAGGTCTGGGGTGCAGTTTCAGGCAGTTTTTGGGACAGTTTCAAGACAGTTTTTGGGTGTTTATTCGGTCAATTTGTGTGACAATTTTAAGGCAGATTTTGGGACTGTTTGAAGGGCTGTGTGGTGTGAATTTAGAAGGTTGTTTTAAGGGCTGATACGTGCTATTTTCGGTTGATTTTGGACTGGTTTCACGTGGCTCAGGGCTGTGTTATTTATGGAATCGGTGAAGAGGTTTGTTATTGTCGGTTGATGGGTGGAGGGCTTATGGTGCGGCTGCTTGCAGGGGGGTTAATGGGGCTGGTTTGTGCGTACTGTGGTGAAGAGTGATGTGCGTGCTAGTTAAGGGCTGTTGTGATCGTGGGAAATCAAGTGAGCGGTTGAGTGGAGCATACGCGTGAAGTTTGGCAGGGAAGCAGCAATGTGAGTGTTGCGTGGGTAGTGGCTGCGCAGAGGTGAGGGCGTGAAGGAAAGTGGGCTGGTTGTAGTTGCTATGTTGCTTCACGTGAGGAGCAGGCTGATGAAGGAGAATTGCGTGAGTTAAGGTGTGTGAGCTGAGTGGAAGGTGCTTTACGTGAGTGGGCTGATGAGTTGAATGGTATTGGCGAGAGTCTTTTGTGGGTTATTTGGTCTGTGGCTAGTGGCGTAAGGCTGTAAATGGAGGGGAAAGTGGCTGTGCTGATGATGGCTGTGAGTTGTTTAGGATAGGTTTATTTGTGGCTAGTGAATATGGAGAGCAGGAGATGGTGCCGTGAGTTTAATTGTGTGAAGGAAAATGCATGGCTTTGGTTAGGGGTTGTTTATATAAAGAAGGGTTAGGGCTTCACATTGTCTCACAAGGAAGGGATTTGGTGCATTCAATTAGGATATGATTTAGTGTTAGACAATGAAAGCAATGGATTGATTGGGGGACATGTCTTGGCTAGATTAGGAATACAATATATTTGATTGGTGTTAATTAGACATTTAATTTGTTAGATTAGGAAGTCAATATTTTTAATTGGTTATGATTGATTTTAATTAGGCATAATATTTCTTTAATTTAGTATATAATATTTTGGATTAGGAAGTTACAATATTTTAATTTGGTATAATTATATTTTGTCTTATTTAATTTGGTATGATTTTATTTCATGTTTTATTTAAATTGGTAAATGGCTTAATTAATTATTTTATTTAATTTGGTATATTATTTAATTAATATTTTATTTATTTGGGTTGTATTTTGAGGGCCTTGGGCGTGTGGGCCAAGTGTGGTGGGCTAGGTGTTGTGTTGGTTTGGTGAGTGGGTTTGGGCCAAGGTTAAATGGTTCTGGGTTTTTTAGGCTAAAGGTGCTTTAAAACGGAGGTCCAACGAGTGAGCCTGGAGCTAAACAAGCGAATAAACTTTAACGAAATACCGATTCCCTTCTGACAACCGTTTCCCGCAACTTCCTCGACTAAAAAGGTAGTGTCTCCAAATGAGACTCATCATAGGGACTCACATGCAAAAATGAAGTGCCTACAGCCAGGTCTTGAACTTGACTCTACATGAGCCGTGGGGAATGTTCCCAGTCGACTGAACCAGATGAAGATCAGGATCATCCTCATACTACGGGTTTAAAGTACCAGATAAGTTTTCAATGTCGTCTGGACCAGATGAAAGTCAAGTCTTGAACTTGACTCTACATGAGCCATGTGGAATGTTCCCAGTCGACTGAACCATATGAAGATCAGGATCATCCCTATACTACGGGTCAAAAGACCAGGTGAGTCTTCAATATCGTCTGGACCAGATGAAGGCCAGGTCTTGAACTTGACTCTACATGAGCCATGGGGAATGTTCCCAGTCGACTGACCGAGATGAAGGTCAGGATAATCCCCATACTACGGGTCAAAAGACCATGTGAGTCTTCAATGTCGTATGGACCAGATGAAGGCCAAGTAATGAACTTGACTCTACATGAGCTCTGGGAAATGTCCTCAGTCGATTGAATCAGATGAAGGTCCAGGATGAACCTCATACGACTGGTCAGAGGATCAGAAGAGCCTTCACTGTCGTCTGAACTAGATGTAGTCCAGGTCTTGAACTTGACTCTACATGAGCCTTGGGGAATATTCCTAATCGACTGAACCAGATGAAGGTCAGGATCATCCCCATACTACGGGTCAAATGACCAGATGAGTCTTCCATATCGTCTGGACTAGATGAAGGCCGTATCTTGAACTTGACTCTACATGAGCCAAGAGGAATGTTCCCAGTTGACTGAACCATATGAAGGTCAGGATCATCCCCATACTACGGGTCAAAATATCAGGGGAGTATTCAATGTCGTCTGGACCAAATGAAGGCCAGGTCTTGAACTTCACTCTACATGAGCCATGAGGAATTTTCCCAATCGACTGAACCAGATGAAGGTCTGGATAATCCTCATACTATAGGTCAAAAGACCATAGGAGTCTTCAATGTCGTCTGGACTAGATGAATGCCAGATCCTGAACTTAACTCTATATGAGCCATGGGGAATGTTCCCAGTCGACTGAACCAGATGAAGGTCAGGATCATCCCCATACTACGGGTCAAAAAAATGGGGGAGTCTTCAATGTCGTCTGGACCAAATAAAGACCAGGTCTTGAACTTGACTCTACATGAGCCATGGGGAATGTTCCCAGTCGACTGAACCAAATGAAGGTCAGGATAATCCCCATACTACGGGTCAAAAGACCAGGGGAATCATAAGTGTCGCATAGGGAATTTTCATAAATGTAGACTTGGTCCGTATGATGTGATATTATATGTATTTATGAATTTTGTTTGGAACAAAATAGAGGATCCCATTCGTCGATCACCGTATATGTAGTGTCGATTGAGATCCTTAATAAGTACCAAGACACAAATTGTAATATCGACTGAGACATCCATAACAAGTCTCATGCCACACATTGTAAATATCGACTGTGACATCCATTACAAGTCCCATTCCACACATTGGAAATGTTGATTGGGACATTCTTAACAAATGCCAAGCCATACATTGTAATATCGACTGGGTCATCCATTACAAGTCCCATGCCACATTTTGTAAATGTCGACCGGAGCATCAATAACAAGTTTCATGCCACACATTGTAAATGTTGACTGGGACATCCATACAAATCTCATGCCATATATTGTAAATGTCGACTGGGACATCCATTACAAGTCCCATACTACGCATATGGAGATGTCGACTAGGGCATACTCAAGTAGTCCCAAGCTACATATGTGAGGCGTTGATTGGGATCCACATCAGGCCCCAAGCTACTCATATGGAGACGTCGACTGGGGCATTCTCAAGTAGTTTCAAGCTACATATGTGAGGCGTTGATTGAGATCCACATCAAGCCCTAAGCTACACATATGGATTGTCGACTGGGGTATACTCAATTAGTCTCAAGTTACAGACGTAAGCCGTTGATTGGGATCCACACCAAGCCCCAAGCTACACATATAGAGATGTCGACTGGGGCATATGCTTCATTCTGAGTCTAGATTCGTGTATGTCGACTGGGATGTCCTCACGCCAAGTCTTCATTTATATGGTGTCGAGTGGGATGTCCTTGCCAAGTCTTCATACATGTATGTTGACTGGAATGTCCTCACACCAAGTCCGCATATATGTAGTGTTGAGTGGGATGCCTTACCAAGTCTTCATTCATGTATTGTCGACTGGGACGTACTCTTCATGCTGAGTCTCCATTTTTCAAGTGTGGACTGGGATGTCCTCATGCCAAGTCTTCATTGCATCGTCATATGGGGTGAATGGGAGGAAATTTGGTTCTACTGATGGACGCGCCTTGATCCTGTCATTTGAATAGCGTGTCGATTGGGATAAATGGGCTCGATGAAGGTCCATAAGACTATGGTCGAATGGACTTGACGAAGTTCCATGAGACTATGGTCGAATGGATCTAATGGAGGCCTTGAGACCACTGTCGAATGGATCTAATGCGGTCGAATGGACTTGGTGGAGGTCCATGAGACTACGGTCGAATGGAGTCTAGAGTTGATGGCGATCCATCTATCTAGTGTGGAGAATATAATTATTTTCTCATGTCGTCTGAAAGAGATGACAATCCATCCATGTAGTATGGAGTTGTTGGACATCCACCTTGTAGTATGGATAATATGATACTTTCCATGTAGTCTTGAGTAGATGACATTCCTAGAGAATACTTACTGTCGATTGGGTATTTGGAGGATATGAGGGTATTGTCATGTTGACTGGAAGAAGTATGTCGATTGGGCCAGATGATGGTTTATGTGGTCGATTGGAGCAAATGGGTTTCTCCCTAAGTTGGAGTTTTGTGAAAGATAATTTTTTTTAAAAGTAACCAATAAATACTTGTTTGGGAAGCTATGATGTCCCCAATGTGATAATGGGTGGCCTATGGCTCTTTTTATGGTCTAATTGCATCAAATGACACCTTATTGAGATATATTACTAGCACGTCATTTATTAGGTCGCTTGTGAGGATTCGAGATTCTCTCATTGTGATAGTTGGTGAACTTTCTCTCTTCTTATTCCTCTTATCATCCTCCCACCTAATCTCAATTTGGGCTCGACCTATGGCTTGATCCATAGTGTGGCATCGTATTTGGTCAACTTCTTATAAAGCCCACTATCTGCGAGTATACCATTCTTGAAGGCTTCTATCGTGGTAGGCTGATGGAGATCCAAAATGGATATTCTTTCTTTGTTGAAACGAGCCACATAGCTTTGCAAAGATTCTCCTTTTCGTTGTTGGATTGTATTGAGGTCGTCTGTAGTTTTCTCGAGCTTATAAGAGCTTGCAAAGTGCTCCACAAACTTGTCTGCTAGCTGCTGGTATAACCCAATCGATAATTATGGGAGATTGATGAACCAAGTGAGGGCTGGGCCTGCCAATGTATCTCAAAATCCTCTGCACATTCCAGCCTCCCATTGATGTGGAGCCAACCCGTTGACATCATTTTGTATTTGTAATGGACAACATAGTCGTATAAGTCTATTGATTCATCACATAATTTCATGTCTGGAGAACTGAATTTCCTTGGTAGCTCAATAGAAATGATGGTTTCCAAGAATGGGGTCTGAAATTGCATCGGCTCGGATTTTCCTTACTGGTAGCCTGACACCAAGTAGGCTGGACAAAATTGCTTCTTTGAACTCTAACATTTCTTTGCGTCTGGTGGATGCGATTTGTTGTGCTTGGTCGACTGGAGAATAGGTTCACTTCTTGGATGGTTTGGGGTGATGGTTGGGGTGGTGGTTTGGTAGCAGATCATCACTTGCCACATCATTGAATGCCCCCAAGAGATTGGATGGGATTGTATGATTGTTGGGATGGTCTGGAGTATCACGTTGTTAGGAAGTCGAAGAGATTTGCTCCAATTGCTTCTGGAGGGTTGTGTTCGAGCTTCACATGGCTTGATTCTCTTCTTCTAATGCGCGTAACCGTTTTGGAGTATGACCAACGTGTAGACACATGATCTGGTGTATGCTCATTGCTAGAAGCCATGAATGGCTGTGTTTTAGGAATCGTAGATTGAGAAATCTTTGATTGCTATTAATCGCTAATGCCCCACGGTGGGCGCCAAATTGTGGACGTTGATTTTCGCCCGAAGTCCACAATTGAGAATTTATAGTATGAGGCACTAGCGATCCTGCAAAATAAAAGTAGAATAAGCAGGGAGTACTGTCCACCGGTATGGTGGGTGTCGTAGGTACTCTGACGCTCAATTCAGTAGTGAAGACGAGCGGTAAATAAGGAAGAGTAAAGTATGAGGTTACCTTGACCTCCGTTGATTGCCATGAGGGCAGTGGCCGGTGTTTAGAGAATAAGAGACTTGGAGAGCTCAAATATGAGAGATGAGACTTGAATCCATATGTACTTTGAGTTATGCCCCTATATATAGGTTGATAGGTATTACCTTTATAGTTGGCACAATGCTGTATTTATTGAGTTGAGACCCATAACGTGTTTGATGTTTCTGCTTTCGGTGGGGGGAATATTTGCATGTGGAGTTGGTATTTCAGTTAGGATAAGTGGCTTACAGCAGTTGAGAGATTAAGGGGGAAACATGAGACTTATCTTGGGCCTTACTTATCCACATATCTGAAATGAAAGGACGATTTTACCCTTGGGCCCAAATTTGGCCCCGTACAATAATCTATCGGATCGATCCAACTCGTTCTATTTTCACTCGGATTCTACCAAATTCACATATTCAATATACTAATACTCAAACAATTCAATTTATATCATTACGCTACTCTATGAAGCTACTAGAAACATTCGAACATTTAACAGAAAACTTGAAATTAGAGAATTTTTACTGTGAGATCTTACCGATATTTCGAGGGCATATACGATATCCAAACGATCTCATAAACGCGCTGGAATCGATGAAATTCTGATCATAGCTACTGTTCACTCGTGGTCACTATTCATCATGGTTCTCCCATCGTTTTGCGTGCAACCGTACACGGAACAGAAATTCTGTCACCGCCAACTTATAGTATTCTCCGAGACCTTGGCTCGGGCTGTGAATTGAAATGACGAGTCGGGATTGTGAAAATCAATTTACGCTTCCTGGGGGCTGCTGCCGGCCGCCACAAGGTGGAGGGGTGGCCGGTGCACCACTCTGGCCGGTCGCCGGCTGGCGATGGCTAGCAGGCCACCGGCGCGACCAGGTCAAACACATATGGGAGTTTGGAGACAGGGGGTCGGGTGAGGATGTTTGATATGTTATGTAATTTTCGCAATTAGAAGAAACTATGGGGTATTTATAAGAAAATTTCTGAAAATTATAATCTAACCCCACGAAATTACTTCTAGGTCCCTACCAAGAGGGTTTCAGGAAATTCATATTTTTGAAGTCCTTCTGATACAAATTTCGAAAAGTGTTCAACACGAAAGTTGTTTGTCTTGGAAAACAAGTCTAATGGTTCAAGAACCAGCTCAATCAGAGTTCATTGGTTATAACCGATACAACAAAATTTTACGCGTGTAACGATATAAACAGAAATCACATAACCGGTCCTTGAAACCACGCTTTTTCCAATGCGATGAAGCTTCACTTCAAAACGTTCCGACCTATTTTCCAACACATATACTCTTATTTTCGAATACCATTACGTTCCAAATCCTTAACTTTAATTTGGAAATCTTTCAGCACTGTTCCGGAAAATATTCGAGATATTACAATTTTGTTCTTTGATTTGTTTGGTAATCTACAATTGTCATTTTCAGAAAGATTCTATAATAAAATGATTTTGTTATTTGATTTGTTTGGTAGCCTATAATTGTTATTTTCAGAGAGATTTTATAATGAAATTTTTGTATCAGACATTAGATTATAATGAAATAATTTGAGCCGCCAATTAAACAACATAAATATAAGCTTTTGGTTAGATTCTAATTGAAATTGGATTGGTAGTAAAAATCAATGAAATGATTGTTAGACGTGGAGTGTTCAATTTAAATGTCAGGTCAAGTCAAAAATTAAATCCGAACTTAAAAAGTTAAGATAGATCAAGGCGATGGAATCAAGTTTAAAATTAAACAAATTTAATCTTTTAAAATTGAACATGTATTGGGTTAGTTTGGTTCAGATAAAATCTGATATTTTTAAATAAGTTTGAAATCCGACCTATATTTTTTTGGGTCGGATTGAAAAAGTATACATGCCTTACTGGATACCATGAAATAGAGACAAACACAAAATGGTTCAAATAATTAATATGATAAAAAAAAATTATTATTAATTGATTGTCATCACATGTTCATTACTTCATATCCCTAAAAATATTTGGTGGGCAATAAGTGGCGTGTCGAAATTGTCAAGGTTGCACATTTATTCATCATTTCAAAGTTTCAAAAATTAATGAACACATGGCCAACTTTCAAAACACATGCTACATGCCCATTTATTTTTTTCAACACCAACTTTTCGAAAATCAAAAAAATTAAATTGTTGTAAATTAGATGGTCTCATACACTTGTCTTTTATGTTTTAGTTTATCCCACAGATAATAATATTAACTTAAACTTATCTTTATAAATAGAGAGTAAATCTTGTATAATTGATTCATTCAAAAATCAATAAGAATAAAATCTTGCAGCTTTACAATGTATTATTTTCTTCACTTTCTCTCTTATTTTATGATCGTTATCAGCACGATCAATTTTTATATAAATTTTTCTTTAAAAAAAATTGATGATCAAAAGCCAAATCCATCGACCTGGAGCCATGAATTAGATCATGATAACATGATTATCATGATATACGACATTGATCAATAAAGTCGAATTATGGTTGAATCATCATCCATCATCGTGAGAATAAGGCCAGAAGCCGAATTAATTCTTGTGTAATTGATTTTCAAATAGAAAAGAGACACAGCCAAGTCAATTGATTCACCATGCAATTACAAGAATTAATTTGTGTGTCTAATTAATGAGTAATGATACACTCACACACACTTTCACTTAAAGTTTTACAACTCTCTCACTGTAGCTATAGTGATTTACTGTAGATAACTGTAACTACAGTGAGAGAGTTTGTAAAACTTAAGTGAAAGTGTGTGTGAGTGTATCATTTTTTCTAATTAATAAGGCCTGAAGCCTTTGGTTTATGATTGAAATTCATAATCCTGTTGGCTAAATTCACCAACGGAATATGTTCTTCTTCCTGTTGTTAGCTTGGATTACGCCAAATCAATCCTCATATGTGATTCTAAATTAGGCATAAAGCTTGCGTTTAATGATGATTTATTTGAATGTCTTTGAATCTTAAAAGCCAAATCATCATCAACAATGTACACCAAGGCCTGAAGCCAAACGTGATCAATGTCTGATGGCCTCAAGCCAAGTGTGATGAAGTGATCAATTCACGAGATCAATTACAATGGTTGAGAACGGAGCCATGTGGCTCATACGAAGACTTGTTTTTTTTTTCTTGTAGTCTTTAAAAGCAGAAGGCATTGTGTGAGAATTTCATTCTTAAAATTAGAATTCGTAGTTCTATTTCAGAATCTGAAATTCTGAATCTCAATATTAAAATTAGAACCCATAGTTTTAATTCAGAACATGAAGTTCTAAATTTTAATCTTAAAATTATAACTCGTAGTTATAATTCACTATGTTATTCTTTTATTTATTATTAATTTAAGAAATTAATTATTTTATGAGTATCCTCTGTGGTTGCCATTAATTTGGATCCTCCACATCAGAAAATAGAAATTGTATTTTTGTTTTCATTTTACAATTTATGTTAATTTCTTTCATAATTGTGATCAACTATTATAGGTAAATTAGAGCCCGAGGTTCTATATTCATTAATTAATTATTAGATTAGAACCTGTAGTTCTAGATATATAAAATAATTATAAAACTCGAAGTTCTATAAGTACACTACAATTAACGAACTTGAAGTTCTAACTTTAATTAATTAGTTTTTAGATTAAAACCTGCAATTTTAAATCTACCATGGAATCTGGAGTTCAGAATTTCTAATAGCATATTTATGAACTTGAAGTTCTAAATATTAATATTATCAATCGGAAATTAAAGTTGTGAAATATAATTCCTTTTTAGGACCTGATATTCTAAATAATAATGTAAGATTGGAACTTAAAGTTCTAGATCAGCAAATTAATTTCCAAGAGAACCTGAAGTTCTAAGTATATGTGTGTAATTTTGGTTCATATATATTTATGTGATGTTTTTTAATTTTTGTATTATATTTTATTGTATATTTATTATTTTGAATTATATTTATGTGACATGAACTTTACTTACAAGGATATGGACCCTTCAAAGAAATTATTTGTTCCGAAAAATAAATGTAGGGATGTATGCTTGGCTGATAGTGCAACCACACACACTATCTTTCGAGATAGAAAATACTTCTTGAACGTAAAATTACATGAATGAAAGGTAAACACTATATCTGGGCCTGTAGACCTAATTGAAGGCTCTGGAAGAGCCATAATCTTATTAGCAAGTGGAACAGAATTATACATTGAAAATGCTCTATATTCAGGCAGGTCCAGTAGAAATCTGCTAAGTTTCAAAGATATTCACAGAAATGGGTATCATATTGAAACTTTAGATGAAAACAAAATAGAATATATATGTATTACCAAAAATATCTCAGGTAAGAAATATATATTGGAAAAACTTCCGGCTTTCTCATCTGGATTGTATTATACAATCATAAATGCAATAGAAAGTCATGTAGTGATGAACCAAAAGTTCAATAATCCAAAGATGTTTATGTTATGGCATAATCGTCTTGGTCATCCAGGAGCTACGATGATGCGTAGAATAATTGAAAATTTCAATAAACAAAAATTAAAGAAACAAAAAGATTCTATTGACAAATGAGATCAATTGCACTGCTTGCTCACAAGGCAAACTTGTGATACGCCCATCTCCATCTAAGATTGCCTTTGAATCCCCATCATTCTTACAAAGGATTCAAGGAGACATTTGTGGACCAATTCATCCACAAAGTGGACCTTTCCGTTACTTTATGGTTTTGATTGATGCATCTGCACGGTGGTCACATGTTTGTTTGTTATCCACACGTAACATTGCATTTTCCAAGCTACTTGCCCTGATGATTAGATTAAAGGCACAATTCCCAGATTATCCAATCAAAACCATACGATTAGATAATGCTGGTGAATTTACATCCAAGACATTTGATGACTACTGTACATCAGTTGGAATCGATGTTGAACATCTAGTTCCACATGTACATACACAAAATGGATTGGCATAATCCTTGATCAAGCGAATTCAGGTAATTGCACGAACTTTATTGTTACAATCTCAATTACCAATTTCTACATGGGGGCATGTTATACTACATGCAGCTGCATTAATTCGCCTTAGACCCACAGCTTATCATCAATATTCTCCAATCCAACTTGTTATTGGTCACCAACCAGATATTTCCCATCTACGCACTTTTGGTTGTAATGTATATGTTCCAATTTCACCCCCACAACGTACAAAGATGGGACCTCAACGTCGTTTGGGGATATATATTGGTTTTAATTCACCTTCCATTATCAGATATTTGGAACCTTTAACAGGTGATTTATTTACCGCAAGTTTCGCGGATTGTCATTTTGATGAGACAATTTTTCCACCATTAAGAGAAAAGAAAGAGCCTCCAGAAGCAAGGCATGAAATTTCTTGGAAAGTTCCTACCATGTCTCACTTAGATCCTCGCACCAGCCAATGTGAAAATGAAGTGCAAAGGATAATCCATTTGCAACAAATTGCAATTCAATTACCAGATGCTTTTACAGATGCTGCAAAAGTAACCAAGTCTCATATACCAGCTGCTAATACACCAGCTCGGGTGGTTATTCTGTTGAATAATCTAGTGTAAATGCAGCTAATGAATCATCTATTGCACGTCAGAAACGTGGTAGACCACTTGGTTCTAAAGATACTATTCTCCGGAAGAGGAAAATGAGAGATTCGGATCCTGTTGAAAATAATGCTCGAGCAATGACTATACACAC
>SKCR01017248.1:0-50517 GCA_019454045.1 Zanthoxylum bungeanum | reverse complement strand
AATAGTAATTAGATCGAATACGTATATAAAAATAAGAGGTGTAACCACTAAGAAAGTAATATTATGAAAAAGAGAATTTTCGTATTCTTGAATTAGACATAAATACGGTCCGGATTTGCGCTCTGAGCACTAACCCTAACAATTACAAGAAACGTACTTCCTGAATTCGAACCCAAAACCTAAAGATAATATCAAAAATTCTACACCACCAAATCACGGCCATTACGGACACTTTCTGATAAACCCGCATGAGTTTTTGACCAAACATACCATTTAACCTTTGCAATTGGTCAATTGGAGGATTCGAGGCGGCATAATATCAAAATATCAATTACTATTTTCCTAGTAAAAATTGATAATTGAGTGAGAAAATATCAACAATAATTCATTTCTTAAAAACCTTTGGGCAATAGGTAATTTTACCATAAACCATAAACTCCAAGCCCCAATAGTTGATTTATTTCATACTCCTTGCACCCTCCATCTCCCAATCCCAAATCCAAAATAAACATATTTACCCTTTGCTTTCATGGTCCTGGTAAGATAATTTTCGCAGATAATTTTTTTATTTGTATAAAAATAATTTTTCAACAAAAAATATTTTTCAATATTTGATTATCACTTAAAAATAATTTTCGAAAAATATTTTTATATGTTTAGCATATCTAATATTTTTTTCGAAAAATATTGTTTGCACAATTTTTCGTCAATGAGTTTGTAAGGTCCAAACCTCATGAGATAAAGTCCCAGCAATGGGTGTTTGATTCAGTGAATAAGCCTCCAAGGGGCACAAGCACACAAATTACAATATAAGAATTACAAATCTAAGAAATAAAAATAAAAATGCTCATTATGAGTCTTCATTGTTTGTTGTTTTTTCCTCTTCCAACACTTGGGCCTTTTATAATGGAGAGCCTTCTCAACCGTTTGAGCGGTTTTGCTTCTTTTCCCACATTTCATGCTTGCATGTAACCCCTGGATCATGCATTCAACTGCTAAGTTGTGTGTGATAACTACCAGAATATGGGGAGTTGCTATCTAACTGCTAGATCGTGGGGTTAACTGCAACGTGTCTGTTCGTACGATAATCATCCTGATCATTTTTTCCTTCGTCATTCTTCGTCTATTTTTCCTTTGGTCGTCCTAATTGTTTTTTGTCTTTTGACACGTCCTTTCTTTTCGCCCTTCATTGACTCGTTCGTCCTAGGGCAATTTTCTTCACCAACAATTGTCCCCCAAATTCGCCTTGATTGATTTGGGAAATGAAATCAAATTAGGTTGCAAAATTTGTCTAGGTCGACCCTTTATCTTGGTTATATATAAGCCCATGAATCTTCTTTCACCGTTTTACTTTCCTTCTTCTTCCCTGCAAATTTCAACTCCTCTGTTAGCTGCCATGGCTTCTTCCTCTACTTCCATGAAAAAAACTTCTTCAACCTTCAGCGATTACCAAGCTGCTTTGGGTGATCCGTCTATCGGTGTCTTTGGGGTCCATACCCTTGACGAAAACTATGGATTTTATTCTTTGGGTCTGATTTTTATTGATGACACCGCCATTTCTACGGCTCATTTGGCTCAACTGTTTCCCTCTATTTCTAACCTCTCTTTTTCAGAACCCTTGAATGTGTCTCCTCTTGCTCAGTCCAATCATATCTACACTTGGCCCAAACCTGACTCTTCGTTTGAGACCTGGTTCAAACGAATGAAATTGCATGCAGAGACCCACACTTTTCTCGAAGACACTGGTCTACTTCCTCTCATAGAGCTTTCCTTGGCCCTACCTTCTTTTGATCGAAATCTATTTCCTACTTCGGTGCTTTTTTGGTCTTCTGATTATAACGTCTTCCTATTTCCTTCTGGTCCTTTCACCATTACTCTCCGTGATGTCAGTGCTTTAACCAGGTTGGCCCCCTTGGGCACGACCATTTCTGCTTGCACTACCTTCCATTTTCCCTCTCTTTTTATGGACAATTCGTCATTCTCTTCCTATTCTGCTTTCTTTTGTGCATTCTCCGAATCGGTTGGTTTGGTCTCGATCATGGAACGAATTGCTTTTATTCATGATTGGCTCTACAAATATATAATTTGCTTGCCCAGTCAGAAACCCGTGGCGGGTTATCTACCCATTTCATCGGACATTGCTAACGGTCGTCGTTTGGATTTATGTTCCTTTTTGTTGGCCGCTATTTATTGGGGTCTGGCCGTTCTCCAGAAACAACTTCGATATGGTGCCTCGCCAATCGCTTCCGGCCCTCTGTGGCTTGTCTAGCTTTGGCTCAGAGCCTATTTTCCAGTTTTCGGCTCAATTGAGTCCACTCGCTCATATCCCTGCGCAGGCCCCTTGTTCGTCCAACTAGGCCAACTTCTCTCATTTCTCACTTTGTTTTTGAATATTTTTACACATTTTCTTGAGTCCCATCTTTCTTTCCCTTATCTTTGGGCGATAGCCCATTTTTCGTTCATGAGCTTCCTGAGTCAGAGGGGGATGAATAGATGAATCCCATATGGCGCAAGTTTTTATGCCCTCGCGACTTGATTCATGATATTTTAATCGGAGCCAATGGCAAGGCCGGGGTGGAAGTATACTCCCCCAACTTCGCTGCCCGCCAGTTCGGCCTTGTTCAAGGGTGGCCCCTCCCATTTTTTCATTCGCGTTCCGCTTCATCGGATCGTTTTAGGGTCCTTTTACTTTCCGACATCGATCAATGTTTGTCTTAGTCTTGCTCTTTACTATCTTCCTTTTCTTGTGCCTCTTTTTCTCCTTGCACATCCGTTCTCTCTCTCTTCGACCATTTTTGGCCGTCCGGCCTTGAAAGACTCTTTTCTGTACCTTCTTCTTTAGTTTTTCCTGGCATCACTTTTTCCTCAAAATCCTTGGGCACAGCTGGGTCGAAGAAGCTTGTTGAGAAGGATGGTCTGAAAAAGGCAGACACCAAACAAGTCAAATGGAAACAGCCTTCTCCAACTCACAGCTCTGATTCCTACGAGCCCCTGATACGCCATCGTTCTAAGGTACAATCTTTTTTTTGATTTCATTTCTCGTGCAGATGTCCAGAATAGAATTTTCCTCCGGCATGCCTGAGCTGGTTCAAACTTCGGGGCCTGAGGCTCACTTGGCCGAAAATACACTGGAGGGGGTTGAAGCTACCGAAATCCCGGTCGTTCAACTTCCATCACATGAGCGTGAGGTGGCCGAGATTCCAATTATTTAGCTCCCACCAGAAGGGGACGAAGCAGCTGATGCCACCCCTTCGACCAGGGTCGATCCCCCAAGTACGAGATCAAATATAATATTAGGCCGTTTGCACCCGTTTTTGAGGAAATTCTAAGGGACCATCCTTTATTTGAATATCATCCATTTGACGATCTTGTCCCTACTGTGCAAGAACCAGATGACGAGCCTATTTGGCCAGATAACGAATCTTCTCGGCCAGAGAATGAGCCCATTTGGCTCCATCTTAGACGGATCTTACCCTTAATGCGTAGGTGGGTTAATGAGGGATTTAGGGGAAGTTATAGGGAGATAGACAGCCTGTTCAGTCTCGCCAAATTGAAGTTGTTGGAAGAGGCTCGGTCCCTGTACAAAGACTATGTAATTCGATGCATTCATGAAGAAATGAAAGTTATTCATGTTACTAACTCTTCCGATTCTGATTCTTCTACAGAGGCCCAGTCAGCGGGCATGCCGAGTTTCATCCTCTGATCCTGTAGTGCAACGACCTTTTCCTTATGAACAGCCATCAGCTTCTCGGGCGATGTCCCCCGTTCTGCCGATGCAACAGATTCCTTCTCGTGAACGGCCATCATTCCCAGTCCCTTCACCAGCATCTCCTCGGGCATCGACCCATGTTCCTCCGCCTCCATCTTCTAGGCTAGAAGCTTCCTCGCCTTTTGGTGACATTCCTATGACAACCGTGGATGAGCCATCCAGCTCGAGCTTTAGGCCCGGGGGTGTAAGTCTCTTTCCTTTCCTCTTTCTTTCATCATTCTTTTGGTTCTCATTTTCTAATTCCCTTTGTTCACACAGGTGTCCGATCCGTTACTGTAATCGGTCCAGGATATTTTGGACGACCTTGACCGACTAGCCTCTGCTCCATCTCAGCCCTCTCCATCTTCAGCCCGAGCTACTACAAACTTGGAGGCTCTTCGAGAGGTTATTAGGCAATATGCTTCTCTCACTACTCTAGAGATCGGTCAGGCCGCAATGCCAGAGAACATGCTCAAACTAGAAAAGATCTCCTCTGAGTTAGAGCGACTGTGGGTCTTCCTGTCTTGCCTATACCGGTGGAAGACCAGCTCTTCCTTTAAGATCTGCATAACGAAGTTACATCCCTTATCATTCTTTATCGAAATATACATAGTCAAAGGTTGGGCTTCATTCTTCCATGTCTAAAAAAGAAAGGCTTTGTGATTCCCTTGACACTTTCCGCCAAACTATACGGGAAACTACAAATGAAATGATGATCGAAGACTCGGTACTGCTGGACTTAGAAAGACAGTTGCAATATATCCGGTGTCTTATCGATGAGAGTCGCATGAGGAGAGACGCCAAGAGAAAGACCATTGCTTCTCAAATAACAGAGGTGAATGCTTTTCTGGCCGAATATAACGACTTGGCCTAAGTTGATTTTGAGAAGAGCTTGAGCGATTTGGTGGCGGCTGATATAGAAATGCAGAAAGAGTGGCATCGGTTAAGGGAAATGTTCTCAGCAATGAAGGACTCGCCTGGGGACTTTCAACGGCCTTCCGCTAGTAGATAACTATATATTCGTGCACTGTCAGGACGTTACATTTGTCATTTTACTTGTAATTTTTGGGACATTGTTGTCCGATATTAATGAAATTATAATATTTATTTATTTCCATTTATTTTGTTTCATCATTATTTTTTACCCGGAGAATGTCACATTCTCATGTTCCCATAACGAAGGCATATACTTTTCAAGTACTTGCCGTTTGTCGCTCTGACATGCATTTCTCCATTCAAATTTTTCAAATGATAGGCCCTGTTTGGCAACACATTTTCTACCTCGAATGGGCCTTCCCAATTAGGCGACTACTTGCCATATATAGGAATCTTGGCACCTAGTGGCAGTATAGTTTTCCATACTAACTCCCATTTTCTAAATGATTTGTCCACGACTTTTCGATTATATCCCTTGGCCATTTTTGTCTTATATGCTTCCAAGCGATTGATGACATCATACTTGACGTCATCCAATTCTAATAAATTTTGGATCATCGCTTCACTGTAATCATCCTTTGTCAATTCTTTTTGTAACGCCACCCTAGTGGATTTAACATTGACTTCAACTGGTAGTACGGCCTCTTGGCCATACACTAGTTGGAACGGTGTAATCGAGGTACCCGTTCGGGGTGACGTCCTGTAAGCCCATAGAGCTTGACTTAAGCATTCGTCCCATTGTCTGGCATTGTCCGTTATCATCTTTCGGATCAGCCCTTATAGGGTTTTGTTGGATGACTCTCCTTGACCATTTGACTGGGGGTAGTATGGAGTAGTGTTTACTAACTGGACCCCGTATTCGGTCAGGAAGCTCTTAACCTTTTTGCAGTTCAGAGAGGTACCGTGATTCACCATCAATGTCTGAGGGATACCGAATCGATGGATAATATGCTCTTTTATGAACTTGATGATTTGCTCTTGAGAAATCTCCATTACCAGAATTGCTTCCACCCACTTGGTGAAGAAGTATGTGGCGATGGTGATGAAAGTGTGTCTATTGCTAGATGCGGGATAGATTTTCCCTATTAAATCAATCGTTCATCCCATAAATGGCCACAACTTAATAACAGGGACCATTTCGGTCGCTGGTGCTCTTTGAATGGGACCATGCTTCTGACAAGCAACGCATCCCATAGCATACAGTACGCATGATTCTACCATTTTTGCCCAATAATTTCCGCTCCTTATGATCAACCATCTCATCTTGATCCCGACCTGGTGAGCCCCACATACCCCTTCATGTATTTCGGCCATAATAGTCTTGGATTTCGATGGCCCTACACATTTTAATAACAAATCATCTTGGCGTTTTTTGTACAATACATCTCCCGAGACCATAAAGTTCAAGGCTTTTAGTTTTAGCTTTCCGTCTTTCCTATTTTCTGGTTGCTTTAAGAATTCTTTGATCTATTTTCTCCAATAATCCTCATTTTGATTTTGGATTTCAGTGGCCATGACGTCCATTACGTTATTCCGTCTTACCAGGGCTGGTTTGGCCTCCTCTCTCCTGTATATGCCATCTATGTTTTTCTATTTATACCCCGAGACTGCTTAGGCCATCTCATTCTTCGCCCTTGGGACGTGCTCCAGTTCTATGAAATCAAATTGGCTCAGCAGCTCTTTAGCTATTTCTGACAACCCCCTGACTGACAGACTTTGACACTTGAATGCCCCTCATCACTTGTTGGATCACTAGTTGCGAATATCTCTTGATGGACACATATTTTATTCTCATATCAAGGAGCATTTCCAACCCGAATATCAAGGCCTCGTATTCAGCCTGATTGTTGGTGCAACATTCGTCCAACTTAATTATAAAACGGAATGGCTCTCCCAACGGACTGACCAAGACTATTCCTATTCCTGCTCATTTTGATGTGCTAGATCCATCGAAATACATCGTCCATGGCTTTAAGCTACACTCGTCTATTTCCATTCCTATTTCTTTAGTGGTGCTTAAACACGGGTGATCAGCTAAGAAATCTGCAATGGCCTGATTTTTTACGGCCTTTTGGGGTTCATGTCGTATGTCGAATTCTGACAATGATAGAGACCAAAACCCAACTCTTTGATGCAAAATGGGACGAGAAAACATGTACTTTACTATATTGATTTTTATAATTAAATACACAGTGGTCGGCCTAAGGTAGGCGCGTAATTTAGTACATGTGAAATATAACGCCAAACATAACTTCTCCATTGGAGAATAATTACATTCATATTTCAACAATTGTTTGCTGATATAATAAATGGCTCTTTCGACATCCGTATTGTCATTATGTGCGATCATTCCAGCTATGGATTTCTCTTCGGCGGATATGTACAACTTCATTGGCCGTCCTGGCACAGTGGGTACCATCACCAGCAGTTGTGATAAATAATTCTTCAGGTTCTCGAAGGCTTTTTGATGTTCTTCGGTCCAGACGAATTCATCCTTTTCCTTTAGCCTTAGCAGAGACGAGAAAACTTTCGTTTTTCCTGGACAATTAGAAATGAACCTTCTTAAGAAATTGTCCTGCCCTATGAATCTTTGCAACTTTTTTTTGTTTTGGGGTGGTTTGGCTTCAGTAATTGCCCGAGATTTATTGGCATCAATCTCAATTCCCCGCTGGTGGACTAGAAAGCCCAAGAAATTCCCTGCAAAAACCCCGAAAGCGCATTTGGAAGGATTTAACTTTAATTTGAATTTCCTCATTCATTCAAAAGCCATTATCAAGTGGTTAAAATGCTCACCCACGGTCATAGACTTTACCACTATGTCGTCTATATAAAATTCTATAAAGTTACTGATCATGTCATGGAAAATTAGATTCATGGCCTGTTGGTAAGTGGCCCCGGTATTTTTTAGGCCGAATGACATTACCACCCATTCATAACATCCTAACGATCTCGGGCATCTGAAAGCCGTTTTATGGATATCATTTTCGGCGATGTAGATTTGGTTATACACTGCGTACCCATCTATAAAAGAATACACTTGATATCCTACTGTGGAGTCCACTAAGGAATCTACCGTAGGCATTGGGTATTGGTCTTTTGGTGTTGCCAAGTTTAAATTCCTAAAATCTATACATATTCTTAACTTTCCATTCTTCTTCATGACATGGATGATATTTGACAACCATTCTATATATCTGGTCGTTCTAATGAATTTAACCTTCAAAAGGCGCTCGACTTCTTTTTTAATGTCAGGCATAACATTGGGTGCAAACCTCCGGGGGGGTTGCTTATATGGCCTGTAATTTGGCATGATTGGCAACCCATGTTCTACTAAAGTTTTATCTAAACCAGGCATTTCATCGTAGTCCCAAGCAAAATAATCTTTATATTTTTGTAAAAGATGGATTAGTTTTTCGCGTACCTGGGCCTCTAGCTCCTTGCTGATGTAGATAATGAGTCTGTCGTCCTCACTTCCCAGGTTTACCTCGTCCAAAACGTCCTGCATCCTTGTAATATTTGCCTTATGTCGCCCATTCAGAGCGCAATCTTCTTCCTCCGTTGGTCGTTCATTCCTGTCAATTCCTTCCATCAAGCAATCCACTCCGCATGCCTATCTTATTCTATCTTCCGTCTGATGTGTTAATAATTTCTCCCTCAAGGCCAAAATCACGGCCTGAGCTTTGGCTTCAACTTTCTATTCCGTTACATATGCCATTAAGCTGGCCCTAGTGGCCGCAAATAAAACTTGTTCTTTACTCTATTCGCTCTTCTCCATTAGAATTGCTGGTTTCATGGCCATGTGTTGGCCCTCTGAAGGCCACTATAGTTGGCCTTGTTTGTGCGAACAAGTCATTTAGCAGATCTGCGGTGTACGGCTCGTCATTTTCAGCCACTATGGCCGAATCCCCTGCTTCATTCAATACTCTAGTTGGCCCGTAATTTCCTTCATACATGAAGTAATCAGCCAAATTTGTCTCTACTCCGAAAGGCATATTATCGGCGTGTACTACTTCTACTTCATCTTTCTGATTCTAAAAAACCAGACATTGATGAAGGGATGAAGGAATGCATCGGCTTCCGTGGATCCAATCTCGTCCCAAAAGCATGTTATACATGGTTGGTCAATCTATAACGAAGAATACTATTGTCTTAGTAGTGCTTCACACTTGTAAGTCTAGTGGGACAACTCATTTGGCTGTCGTTGCCCCTCCATTGAAACTTGTAAGCACAACTTCCGTATGGATGAGATCGTCCTCCAAATTTGCTAACCGTCCCAGCATCCTAACTGGGATGGTGTTGATGGCCGCTCCATTGTCGATTAACACCTTAGTGATGGGTATTCTGTTTGCCTTTGCTTTCACATAAAGTGGTCGGAGATGCTTCATCATTTATCATGGTGGTTTTGGAAACGTCACCTTCTCTGACATTCCTACTTCCATCGTTTGATCACCACTTGTATTTACTTGAGGTGGCTTCTCCTCCTCGTTCCATTCGGAAGCTGGCAACGTGATCGGCATGTCACTGGAGGCATTACTGGTTAACATCCTCTATTTTTCTGCTCTGGTCACGATCTATTTTATTTTGGGCTTTTCGTACAACACGAGGTATGGAGATCACCCCAAGTCCTCTCCTAATATTCCTACTACGAGATTTCCGACTTCATACAACTATTTGAGAAGCTAATTTTGTGTTGTCCTCCTTCATCGTGCTTCGATTATGATATTTATTTCTACCTCTATATCGGTCAGTTCCTCGTCCGAGGCCTTTCTGTCAGTTATTGTGAGTGTTGCGAATTCTATCTCGTCGCCGTCGTAGACATCTTCGCTCCTCATAGAGGTCTCATTATTGCCCCTTTGAACATTTCAGACAATGGGTAATGATTAGCCACAACCGGAGGCTTGCTGCCAAACTGAATAACAATGAGGGGTTCTTCATCATCTGTCTCATCCCGTTTTTGTCGTTCGAATTTGGTACGCTCTTTATAGCTTGTATCGATATCTTCTCTGCCACCACTATCCTTAACCCTCACATATGGCTTTTTCCTCGCATGGGTATTGATTGTAAGACTATGGTCAGTGGTAACTTTCACTTCACCTTGCTGGCAAATCATTCGGCCATAATTTCTTTGGTGTCGTCTCAATTGTGTCCTTGTCATTTTATCTACAGGAGGATAGTTCTTCCCTGGCCGATGGTATGAATATGGCCGATTGTACAAAAGCCATACGTTGGGCCGATGAATTTTTGGCCTAAACGTCCTTATATTTTGGACGAAGTTTGAATGTTCTCCATAAAACCTTGGTGCGAAGGTTCTCGGCTGCCATGCTACTAGCTCCTTCTTCACTGGCCTCTCACAGATATCTTCCAGTTATTTCATCCATTCTATATTGTTTTGGCAACGTGCACACAAATTTTACGGAACCCTCATTTCTTGGGACGCTTTGATCCTTACAAGAGCATTTGGACGATGACCGTCCTGATCCTCATCTAGAACCATCTTGAATTTTGGTAAATTCATTTTGGTGAGATCAAAGTTAATCATATTCAATTCCAATGACTTTGGAAAAGGGTTGTCATCCACTGCCATTTTTTTCTCGAACGTTATTCGTCCAGATTCTATGGCGTCCTGTAAAATATTCCGAAAAACAAGGTAATTGTTAGTTGAATGAGACCATGCATTATGCCATTTACAGTACTTTTTGTCACCGATTTGTTCGGGGCTTGGAAATTTGTGGCGGTCACTCAACCTAATTTGCTTATCTTTATGTAATTGATCGAATATGGAATCGACTTTCGAGATGTCAAAAGAGAAATTCCTACTCTTTTTGTTTTTCTCTACTTTGGCCTGGGGTTCAGCCCACGTCTTGTAGACGTATGGCTTCCCTTTAACTAATTCGGCTAAACATAAGTCAGCCGATTCGATGTCCATTTCGCCTATTTCGTAGTTAGTATTCATGTAATAGGTTCCCTTGCTAGAATTCTTCATTTGTTCTTCCTCCCTCAATAACCGTTCATATCGCACCACACTAGTAGTGAGTTGGGGGAGGTCCCAGAATTCTCGATTTTCAAATTTCTTTTTAAATCGAAACTATGACAGCTTTGAGCGATTCTCACAAACTCTTTTTCTGGTAAAGGCATGTAGTATCGGCCTCGGGCCGCTTTGAACCTTTGTAAGAAAGTTTCGGCCCATTATCGTGGCAGCTGCCTCAAATTTTCCAAATCGGCCAAGGCCACTTAAGATTCGGCCTCGTAGAATTGTGCATGGAACAACTGTTCCATTTGGTGCCAATTTTCCACCGAATTGGGCGGCAGACTGACATACCAGGAAAAACTACTCCTGCCAATGAGCCGTGAAATAACCTCAACTTATGGAAATCGTTCGTCTCCCCACACTGAAGGGTAAATCACCCTATGTGTTCTATTGTATAAACTTCCCCAGACCCCTATAAATAGAGAAAATTATGGTATTTTGTAATTCCTAGGCCACAGATACGCTACATCAATCCAATCTGGATAGGTCTTTTGATATCTCGGCCGAATCGGCCTCACCCCTAAACAGAATTGATTCTGAAGAATCTCAGTCATATGTTCTCTCAACATATCATTGCCATTTAATGGCATCGCTACATGTGGTGGTTGTGGTCCTCTCACAAATGGGACATAGTCGTGACCTTGCCCTTGTGAACCTTGGGGCAACACTACTTCATATTGTACTATGTTTGGCCCTAAGTGTGGGCCATTGCCTCCAGGACTTACTCCTCATCGGGGTATCGTAGGGGCAGTAACCCCTTGTAGTGGACCATTGCTTGGACCAGCCTCATGACTGCTTGGTGCATGAGGAGGTGTAGTCCATGGTGGGGCTGTCCCCCCGTTCATATATTTGGCCATCAACTCATTCAATGAGCTCAGGTGTTTGGCCATATTTTCATAATGTAAATTACTAGCCGAAGTGAACTTATCTATGATGTGAGCGTTTTGAAGCCTAACATGTTCGACAACGTCCTGGGTGAACTCACTGAACAAGGCGCGAATCGCGTTTGGGCTGAATTCTCGCATAGTGTCATATCGGCTTGCTTCTGCTAGACCCTCGAAATGGCCTACTACAGCTGTAACATGGGGCTGGTTGGTTTGCTCCAGTCCCTCTTCCTCTGTACTCGAGCCAGTTTGAGTGTTTCTTTTCGGAGGTATCTCCACTTCTTACACCAATTCTCCCACTGTGGTCGCCAAAAACTGTTTGCACAATTTTTCGTCAATGAGCGTGTAAGGTCTAAACCTCCTGAGACAAAGTCCCAACAATAGGTGTTTGATTCAGTGAATAAGCCTCCAAAGGGCACAAGCACACAAATTACAATATAAGAATTACAAAGCTAAGAAATTAAAATAAAAATGCTCATTATGAGTCTTAATTGTTTGTTGTTTCTTCCTATTCCAACACTTGGGCCTTTTATAATGGAGAGCCTTGTTAACTGGTTGATCGATTTTGCTTCTTTTCCCACCTTTCACGCTTGCACGTAACCGCTGGATCATGCATTCAACTGCTGAGTTGTGTGTGATAACTGCCAGAATGTGGGGAGCTGCTATCTAACTACTAGATCGTGGGGTTAACTACAACGTGTCTGTTCGCACGATAATCGTCTTGATCGCTTTACCCTTCGTCGTTCTTCGACTGCTTTTCCTTTGGTCGTCCTAATTGCTTTTCGTCCTTTGACACGTCCTTTCTTTTCGCCCCTCATTGACTCGTTCGTCCTAGGGCGATTTTCTTCACCAACAAATATTTTTTGATTATTAGAAATAGGGATGATAAAAAAGTTTCAGTCCAATTTATTTCATGTGGCACTAATATTTATATTTTATTTCATTACTTAATTGTAAAAATAAAATAGTAAACTTATAAAAAATTATAATGTAATAAACTTATATTATATTTTCTTACTAAAATAAGAAATTTATTATAACTCAAAATAATAGAAAACAAAAAGTATAGAGTAAATCCTAATCATAATTAGATATTGTTTTCAAATCATAAGATTATACTTATCGTAACACTAAACCCAAAGCAATCTAATTAAAAAAATCAAACAAAATTATATAAACCTAACATACTATACACAATATCAGTATAAGTATTGAAAATTCAAAAAAAAAAAAGAATAAAAAAGAAAAAGAAAACCAAAAACCAAAAACCAAAAACCAAAAACCAAAAAAAAAAAAAAAAACCAGAATCAACCATTAGATCATTAAAATATAATAGAATATAAGTATTCTCTAAATTATGGTCAAATATTTACTCAATCCACGTAAAGCGCAAGCTCATATTAGTATATAATAGAAACAATCTTACTTTCATTAAAAAAAAAAAAATAGAAGCAATTCTTAAGAGAGAAATTATATAAAATTAAATTTTTATAATAGTGAATTTAACAGCATTAAATATTGATAGCTCGATGTAAATATTGATTATGATAGTTATGTGTGGGGCTAATTTAACTTAAAATTTTTACTTAAATATAAACATTAAAATTTAACTTATTTAGATGATGTTGATATTGATGAGACGTATGTCTTATATTTTGGTATCCGGCCTGCATTGGAAATTGATTTGTCTCCTCTTTTTATAGAGTTGGACTCGTTACGAGTTATCCAACTGATTTTTAGGATCCGTTTGGTACAATTTTTCAAATAAAGCTTCATCAAGTAGAGTTTTTATTTGTAAAACTTTTAAAAAGTATAGATTTTGATAAAAAAAAAAAATTAAGTATTTGGTTGTGAGTGAAAACTTTTATTACCAAACCATTCCAAACAAAACATTTTCTCATTATGTGAGATCATCTATATGGATCTTTTGACTCCATAGTGGTATATCTGAGATTATTGATTCAGCAAGATGCATAAAACATAGGTATTTTTTTTATACTTTCTATCCATGTCAACTTGACCTTTCTCTTCCTCGCTTGGCATATGACAACACTATTTGCTATATTTGTCTAACTAGATAACTCAAAGACATACATTGGATATGTCCAAACCACCGTAGCCTTCTTTCTCTCATTTTCTCATCAATCGATGATATCTCTAATTTCTTCCGAATTACTTTATTTCTAACTCTGTCTTTCCTAGTCCACCCACACATCAATCTGAGCATTTTCATTTCAGCTATCCTAATATTTTAGACATGTTGATGTTTTATTGTCTAACATTCTATTTCATACGCATTGCAAGTCCCACGACTATCCAATAAAATTTGCCTTTAAGTTTTATAGGGATATTGCGATCACATAAAATCACTGACATACATCTTCATTTCCTCCAACCTGATTTATTTCTATGTGTAACATTGCGATCGACTTATCTATTCTTTTGGAGGATGAACCCAAGGTACCTAAAACACTCACTACTTAAGATTGATTGGTTGCCAATTATTATTTCTATCGCATTATCTCCACGACATTTGTTAAATTCACATACCATGTGTTCAATTTTAACCTACTTAGTCGCAGGCCTTTAACTTCTAAGGTTTTTCCCCACATCACAAGTTTAGCCTTTATACCTTTTTTAGACTCATCCAATAATACTATATCATCAGCAAATAACATACACCATGACACCTCATCTTGGATATCCTTAGTAATTACATCCATCACTGAAACAAAAAGATAAGGGCTCAGTCGGAACCTTTGTGCAAGCCAATTGTAATAGGAAAACACCTTATTATTTCTCATTGAGTCCTGATACAAGTTATTGTGCCTCCATGCATATCTTTAATGACTTAAATATAAGCAACATATACTTCTATCATTTTTAGTACCGTCTGTAGACACTGTATTTTTACACCTAACCCGATGATGAGTCTCTTATGGTAAAATCCACTGGGGTGATGGTCATCTCGCCAACAAGAAGATGAAAGGTATGGGTAATGTCCATTTATCTCTCTATCAAAGCTTACAGTCTCCTCTTATCATGTTTCATGGCCCGAGCGGGGATACAGAGGATAAAGGGCTCAAAACTTGTCATGGCAATCCGAGCCTTTACTAGTTGTGAGAAATCATTATACCATTTCCGGATACTGGCAGAGCTTTCGTCAACCTTCAGGCGAGAAACATCAAGCTGTAAAAGGAAGAAATATGGTCAATAAAGCATCCAATGACAGTAAGGACAAGGCTACATAATACGAGGAGATGGCCAAATATTCCTTATACCCAAACATATTCGACGACCGGAAAAATAAATAAAACTGGCTATCTATTTAAAGAAGTCTTATCAGACATAAAAAATTAGGGCCAAACATTATAAAATGTCAGGCCGGATGTACATCGAAGCAACAAATACAACCATGCGCAAATTAAAAAAGAGGGAAATGAAACTTACCGGTTTCACAAAAAAGCATACATGGTCGCCTAGAGAGAGAAGCGTGTGGATGAGGTTCTGAACGATTTTTGGCGACTGGAAGCCTGATCCAAAGTCGAGATTAATGAAAAATAAGGGTCTTGCTATGTGCGATTGGGAGCCAGAAGTCTTGGGAATGACATTTTCAGAGAATATGGATAGGAAAGTTTCTGGACATGGCTTTTTAGAAAAAAGGTTTCTAGAGCTCTTACAAAGGATTTATGCAAAATCGATGAAAGAGAAGGGACGAACCTGATTTCTATATACTCGATAGATGTATGGTAAGACTTGAATTGAAGACATCCGGCCAGACATATATCCATATTTGACCAGAATTTGAAAATAAGAAATAAACTCCACAAGAGTGAGGTCGAAGTACCTTAACCAATCGAAGCATCGGGGGCCCGAGTTGTTAGTGTTCCTAGAACATGCCAAGATCTCTAAGTTGTGATTTGTGTGTGAATAAATCAAAGAGAGTTGCAGAATACTCACATTGACCGGATATAGGCTTTCAAAAAATTCCTTTGGATGTAGTAGCTCGGAGCTTGAAGACGAGTTCCAAACTCTCAGATTAGTCTCCCTATCACCTTCCTTTGACTCTTTAAAGTGCTAGCTTTGTAGAATTTTGAAGCAAAATTCCATGGGAGAGAGGAGAAGCTCACGCCCAAGTGAGAGAGAAAGAGGAATAGTAACTTTTTGATTTCCAAAATCTAATATAAAAGTTGACTTCAAAGTTGGTATATGTCTCTTTTATTAATTAAAGACAAAGAGTGTTGGAATTCACTTGAGTGTAGAGAAAGCAATCCAAGATTTAATTCTCAACCACTTACCAAATTCCATCAAGTGTCAAACACTTTGATGCAAGTTGGTGGGTCCCACTTAAAATTCTAAATTTAAATCGGACAATCCAACACGTAACTTTGCTCGGGCTCGGGTTCGCTTAATTCCAAATTAAGCGAAATTTCTGTTGCGACTTAATTAAATCAAATTTAATTAAATAATAATGTCTAGAAAAATTACTATTTAAAGTCTCTTGCGAATTAATTCTACATTAATTCGTTCGCTTGAATTAAAATCCAATTTTAATTCTGCATTGAAATCTAATTTCAATTAATATATCTAATATATTATTTTAGCCCAATTAATTAAATTAAATAGTAAAATCTAATTTCACTATTAAATTTACTTTACCGATTAATTCTAAATTAATCGCGTTCTCTCTTCTCGACGAATTTATTTCCAGATAAATTCTCGACGCAATTAATCCCAGATTAATTCTTTCTCTTTTAATTAATCCCAGATTAATTATTGCTGTAATTAATCCCAGATTAATTTTCTCTCACATAATTAATTCATAGAGTAATTATCTGTTCGAGTCAAACATCATCGGTGAATCTTTGGGAGGCGACCCAAGAGATCCCTGGATATGTTGGCAGTAAATACGGTTATCGGACTATCCGAATACGTGTGCACCCCGTACCATGTTTCTACCGATTTACAAGACATGGTTGGCTTCTAGCAAAGCACCGTGCCTAACCAATTCTCCAGAAATATATTCAACATGGAATATACATAATCAATATCAGGCGTAGTATACGTAGTATTGCATATTACGATCCAGTATCGGATGTCACATGCTAGGCTTGGGGCTGGAATTGTGTCTGCCTCGTACGAAACATATATCGGATTAACAACAACTAGTCTCTTTAATCGGATAATCATGACCTTGTCATATTATCCCGATAGCTGCAGCAATTAAGAGAGTACTAGTTCGTATCCCTGCGTGATCATCATATCCATATTACTGAAGTGATACTTCCATCTTGACATCACACCCAATACACTACTATTCTCAGTATACCCAGAAGAGGCGTACACAGAACATCCAAAAGGTTTCCACAGCTGTCATATTTCATTAATGAAACATGCAGCATTAGCAAGCATTATCCAAATGGAATTAATCATGGCAACGGTTAAAAGGTTTCGTCGTAATCGACACAATGTTGATAACGATACCTTTTTTCGCTACAAGCCTAGGTTTGTACGTTTGTATGTTGCCATTCATGTTTGTCTTCCTTGAAGACTTATTAGTACTAATAGGCACAATGCCTTCCCGTCAAGAACCAGTGTCCAAACTTGGTTGGTATACATGGAATCCATTCGGACTTCATGCACTTTGCCATAACAGGGAGTCGATCCTTGTATCACTTCCTCATACGTATTTAGTTCGTGTCTTCCTCAATAAGATTGACATCTTTATTGAGGTGAGATCAGAACCACATTGCCTCCCAGTTAATTTTTGGACTTCTCTTCTCTCCTTCTGCTTACGTGGTTCTTGTGTATTAGAAGATTGTTGTACGTTTCTGTTGGAAACGGCTTTCCTTAGCGCAGCGGAAATGGCTATGTAGTGGCACCGGATCTTTAAAATTTTCTCTCTGCCTTCTCCTTTGTTGAAGTCGAACTCCACCGAACTCTTGATGAATTTCCTTTGAGATTCTACCGTAGAATCAACCACCCAATCTTCCGAGCTATATCTCGAAACCAACAAACCGAAGTGTGGGCTTCACTCACAAAGATCAACCTCTAAACTATTTAGAGAAGTATCAAACTCTAAACTATTTAGAGAAATTATATTGTCACAAATTCTTTTGGCTTAAGAAAAATGAGATGAAAGACAAATCTCTTTTGGCTTTAAGAAAAATGAGATGAAGAAGATCAATTATCTTGTTCACTCTTGTTTTTCCTTTCAAATCTCAACAATTGAGAATAAGAATTTTCTCTCAACTATTGAAGAAAAATTCCAAGTGTTTTTGTATTTCTCTCTACCTCTCTCAAAGTTGTGTCAAAAAAATAGAAAACTTTCAAAAATAAAATCTTTTTATCACTCAACCTTTGAGTGGGAATGGTAGAGAAAATCCACTAAAAACATTCCATCAACATCCACTCAATTTTATCAATTGTAAATGGCCAACACACTTGAGTGGAGTGTCAACCAAATCCATTAGATAATGGAACAAGTTAGGTAATTAGGTCAAAACTAATTAACAAAACTTGGTGGATGATTTGGCAAACCATTAAGGCTTGTCTTGATAATGCATTTACCATTATCAAATAATGATGTCATAATTATCTAATATGTGTTATCATTATCATGATGATGTAATAATTATCTTATAATTATTATTTGATTATCTTATAATCAAAATATTAGAAAATATAATATTAAACTAATTTAATATTATTTTCATTTGTGACAAAAATATTATTAATCATATTAATAATATTTAAATATAATGTGAGCATATTATTAGACAATCTAATTATATTAGGTTTGCTACAGTTAATCGAGCTAGCACGGGGACCAAATGGACCTACGGTTCCGAGCTCCAATAATTCTGAAATATTAATTAAACTCTTTAATTAAATATTACGAATTATTAACTCCGCGTTATTCCACTAAAAACTCGAAGTTGAACTCTCGTTACCGTAGATGGAAATATAAGCCGAACAACTTCGATGTCCATCGATATAGTCACTACATATGGATATAGCCCTTCACGAATATCTCATAAATAGAGCCGGGTCATAAGTCCGTTATACCCCTCTAAATATTTTGTCTCTTAAGCACCATTGATTCTATAATGAACAATTAATTCATAACAATTATGAATATAAAATATTTTCTATTCGTAATAGAAAAGTTGAGCGCTCAAATTATTCAAGTCCCGAATCAACTCTTAAAAGAGATATTCATCTGCTTCCCGTAAGAAGGAGTGAATTCCATATCTATGTAAAACGTTCCCAGCTACATAAAAACCATATCCCCAAAATACGTAGTTATTGGCCGGGACTGCTACACCACCACCTCACCATAGTAAATCAAAGGACACAGCCTGACATGCAGGAGTTCGTAGTACACTCAGGATTAAGATTAATCCATATATGACCATCTAGTAGATAAAATGAATTTCTTCTTCGATTAACGGATATTAAAAGAAATTCGTATTTATCTGAGTCCAGTCCTATATGATCTTATCATACAAGGTGCCTCCATTCCCATGTCATCACATGAACAAACCCGGATCAAGGTCGTCATACAAGTATAGAATGGACCGCAGCTATAGATAAACCACAAACAAAGTACCCACTCTGTTTGCTCTCTATGGACTATTTAGATTACTAACTTTAGACTTAAATCCTCTTGTGCATCAAACATACACTAAGTCTAAAGGTACAAGAGTAATCAAGGTAAACAAGACAATTGGACAATATGCAATTTAAATCAAACAACTTTGATAAATGAATAATGCGTTTATAATTATTACAATAATCAATTCCGTTTTACAACACATGAAGCTCTAGGACATAAATCCCAACAATCTCCCACTTGGACTAGAGTAAATGGGACATGTCATGTAATCCTAAACCATTTAGGTGACCTTCAAAAACTGTAGCCGATAAGGTCTTTGTAAACGGATCAGCTGGGTTGTCTGCGGATGGAATCTGCGTGACAATGACATCTCCTCTCTGCACTATCTCCCTGATAAGGTGATATTTTCTCTCAATATGCTTACCCCGTTTGTGGCTTCTTGGTTCCTTGGAATTCGCCACTGCTCCACTATTATCGCAATAAAGTGTGAGTGGTTTATCCATATCTGGAACAACTTCCAGATCTGCCAAGAATTTACGGAGCCAGACTGCTTCCTTAGCTGCTTCACAAGCTGCTACATATTCAGCCTCCATGGTGGAGTCAGCAATACAAGATTGCTTAATGCTCCTCCATACAATAGCTCCACCACCTAGGGTGAATACTGATCCAGATGTTGATTTCCTAGAATCTACATCCGTCTGAAAATCAGAGTCTGTATATCCTCTGAGGATCATATCCTCACCAGAATATACTAGCATATAATTTCTCGTTCTCCGGAGATATTTGAGAATGTGTTTCACTGCCACCCAATGATCTAATCCTGGGTTGGATTGAAACCTACTGACTACTCCCACTGCAAAACAGATGTCCGGTCTCGTGCATAACATAGCATACATAAGACTTCCAACTGCTGAAGCATATGGTATATGTCTCATTTCCTCAATTGCTTGAGGTGTCTTAGGAGACTGTTCCTTAGACAAATGAATTCCATGCCTGAAAGGTAAATTACCTTTCTTGGAATTTTGCATTCCAAATCGCACAAGAATCTTGTCGATATAGGATGCTTGAGACATTGCTAACAGTCGTTTCTTGCGATCCCGAATAATCTGGATCCCAAGTACATAACTTGCCTCTCCCAAATCTTTCATTTGGAATTGGTTAGCTAGCCAGATTTTAACGTCCGATAATATCTTTACATCATTCCCAATGAGTAAAATATCATCGACGTATAACACAAGGAAAACAACCTTCCCATCAATGATGCGCTTGTAGACACAAGGTTCATCGATGTTTTGCTCAAAGTTATAAGACTTGATCGTAGTATCAAACCTTATGTTCCAAGATCTAGATGCTTGCTTAAGTCCATAAATAGACCTTTGCAACTTGCAAACCTTTTGCTCTTGACCTTGGGTTATGAACCCCTCTGGTTGTACCATATAGATACTTTCATCAAGATTGCCATTCAAGAATGCAGTCTTGACGTCCATTTGCCAAATCTCATAGTCATAATATGAGGCAATGGAAAGAAGAATCCTGATGGATTTAAGCATGGCTACTGGCGAGAAAGTTTCTTCATAGTCAACTCCCTCCTTTTGGGTATAACCCTTTGCCACTAGCCTAGCCTTGAAAGTCTGTACTTTCCCATCTATTCCTCTTTTTCTCTTGTAGATCCACTTGCAACCTATGGGTTTTACTCCATTAGGTTGGTCTATAAGTTCCCAGACTGAGTTAGAGTACATGGACTCCATCTCAAGGTTCATGGCTTTGAGCCATTCTTCTTTATCAGTATCATCCATTGCACTACGATAGGTCAATGGATCATCTATACCATCACAAGATGCAACAACTTGCACCTCACCATTTCCTAGATAGCGTTCAGGTTGTCTTACAACCCTCCCACTGCGTCTAGGTGGCATGGTATTCTGATAAACTTGCATCTGACTTTCAGATGCTAAGGTGTTATGTCTTTGTCAACATTTGACAACTGTCTGTTGTCTTCTCTTATGTCAACTCCTTTTACTTACTAGTACTAGTAGTAACTCCTCAAGTAACATTTACTTCGAGGTTTGAATTCTTTCATATAATCCTCCTCAAGAAATGTAGCATTTGTCGATACAAATACTTTATTATCTTCGGGATTATAAAAGAATCCACCCCTAGTTTCTTTAGGATAGCCTACAAATAGGCAAACCTGTGAACGTGGTTCCAACTTAGTAGTCTTGTTCTTTAGCACATGTGCTGGACACCCCCATATGCGGAAATGTCGCAAACTAACTTTACGACCACTCCACAACTCTAAGGGAGTCTTAGGAATAGACTTAGAAGGAACTACATTCAGGATATACATTGATGTTTCCAATGCATACCCCCAGAATGAACTAGGTAGAATGCTATAACTAAACATTGATCTCATCATGTCTAGTAGGGTTCGATTTCTCCTTTCTGCAACACCGTTTTGTTGTGGTGTTCCAGGTGCTGTGAGCTGTGAAACAATTCCATGCTCAACTAAGAATTCCTCGAAATCTCTATCAAGGTACTCACCTCCACGATCTGATCGTAGAATTTTGATGCTTTTACCTAACTGGTTCTCAACCTCAGCACGATATTCTTTGAACTTTTCAAATGTATCTGACTTGTGCTGCATTAGATAAACATACCCATATCTAGAATAATCGTCAATGAAAGTGACAAGTATTCATAACCACCCCGTGCCTTTACATTCATCGGTCCGCAAACGTCCGAATGTATTAGCTCAAGTGGTTCTTTGGCTCTTATCCCTTTTCCAGTAAAAGGTCTCTTAGTCATTTTGCCTTCTAAACAGGATTCGCAGACAGGTAAAGTACCGAGTTTTAACTGATTTAAAACTCCGTTCTTATTAGTCTATCTATCCGGTCAAGGTTAATGTGACCAAGTCTAAGGTGCCATAAATAGGTATCATCATGAGAAATCTTTTGCCGTTTTGTTTTAGATCTTTCAATCTTAAACATTTCAGTATTAAGCAATGCAATGCATGCATTAACGGTCTTAATACATATAGATTATTTTCGGAGTTTCCTGTGCAAATATTTAATCCATTTCTACTAATAATAACTGACTTATTATTAAACGAAATGGAAAAACCATGTTCCATAAGTTTTGTAACAGAAATCAAATTCCTGCGAAAACCAGGAATATATAGCACACCATTTAAACATAAATAACTATTATTAAAGTTTAACTTGGAATCTCCCACTGCTTTAGCTGAAACAACATCCCCTGTCCCAACTCTCATGGTGAAGCTACCTTCAGCAAGGTCCCTCCATGAGTCAAGTAGCTGCAAAGAACAACAAACATGGTTAGTGGCACCAGAATCAACAATCCATATGGATTTATCATCCTCCACTAAAAGAGACTCAATGACAAGTAAATCATATTTACCTGTGTTTTTCTTCTCTTTAAGCTCGGCAAGGTATTTTGGACAATTCCTTTTCCAATGCCCTTGTTGTTCACAATGGAAACATTTTCCTTTGGCATTGGTTCCTTTGGAGCTTTTGTTGTTCTTATTTTTCATTGGTTTTGCTTTGCCTTCCAATTATTATAGGCATTACATGCAGCTCTTCCAGCATTAAGTGCTGGCTCAGGAGGACATTCCTCCATTAGGACAAATTTAAGGTCTTCACAGACCAAGATAGCATTCATGTCACTTTTCCATTTAACATAATTATCCCCGGTTAATTTTTCTTGTTGTTTGATTATTGAGATTATTGCAGATGCCATGGCTGAAAAATAATAAACGCGCATTCAATCATTCATTCATCGCATATTGAAATTGTCAAACATTTAGGCATAAAATTAAACATGATGCATGATCAATGTATAATGAATTAGAAACCTAAAAGAATTACTATGCCACGATTATCTATCATCCCACAAATAAGTGCCGCCGTAGGGTAGGTCAAGTATTCGCATGATAGATTGAGACATTCTCAATTGATTAATATATCTGAAATAACTCTTATTCCTATATTAATCAACTACCGTTATTTTGATCAAGGATGCTATGATTAACAACTTAACCATTCCTTTGTGAGTGTGACCCATTATTTCGGAACCCTTGGACTTAACTAGTGAAGTGCCGCCGTAGGGTAGGTCAAATCACCAAATACATCTAGAGTCCCTATCCTTTCGGAATCCAAACTTGATATTGACCCAATAAGGACACCATCCGTAGGGGGACAGGAACAAAGCTGCCACAAGGCGCCTATTGAATCTCACGTTTTTGGATAACAATGGAGATCGTGGGATATATTGTGGTATACCCCTCTCCCACTCACTATTTTGAAGTTTAAGGTTTCTATCTCACTAGTTTCTAATGTATTAAGATTATGCTCGGCTAAAACATATCTTTATTAACACTAGTGGATTATTAGTGATCTAACCAATTTTAACACTTAAAATTTTATTCACTAATTTATTAGTCTCTACTAATCATTAACTTAATTAAACTAATTTAATCAAGTTTACTTAAGTGGTCTAATCAATTTTAACAATTAAAATATTAGTTCACTTATAGGTTTTAAAATTTTAGAATTCAACTAATGGACTATATGTCATTAAACCATTTAATAGATAAAAGTACGTTATTTACTCCAAAGATACGTGGAATTGTATCCCGAGTGCAAACCAAATTACCGTCCATTTGTTCTTAAACTTGAATTCCTAATTTTTAAACCTTTAAAACCAATTAATCATATTAATCCGTTTACATGCATCTTATATTCTAATTTAACTATTAAATTTACATAAAATCATATTTTATGACTTGAATATCATGCATGTCTACATGTTATGGCATGTGAAAATGCAAGAGTAGGCACCCTAGGCTATATGACATGTTAATAAACAATTTAAAACATATATATGCCCAGGTCTGGGCTGAAAACGTTCGCGTAGCGTTCTATGGGCGTTCGAACGTTTTCCAGGCAGTAGCAAAACGTTTGAGTTGCGTTTGACTGGAGTTCGAACGCCGTCGGTCTGGTGTCAAAACACTGAAACTTTAATTACTCCGTTCGGGAGCTTCCGGAGTCCGTTTTGGTCCTCGTTTTTTTCTACGGACTCGTAACGGAATGAAGTTTCACATACATACATAAATTGCGTTAACCGGGCTCTTATTTTTTTTTCTATACTAATCTAATTAGTACAATAAATCCAAGGCATTCCTTGGTCTTCAAATCTTGCTCCATGGTATGTTGAGTTCTTTGTGGAATGTCTTCTTTATAAGTCCTTCGCGGCATCGGCTCCTCCAAGTTACAAATTGAGTTACATATTGGACTTATTACAAAAGAAATGAACTTACAACACTTGAAAGAAAATGACCTTATGGTCTTACATTCCCAAATCTAAAAATAAGAGCCGGAAAAAATTAACGATCAACGCAATACATTCATCACATGAATCAAAGTAAACATTCATCACATGAACATTAAAACCAACCAATCCATCATCTCAATCTAATTGTGCCTACTCATCACAACATGCATTCTAATAATATATATCTCATATAAATTATTAAGAACTTAAAACATAAAAAAAGAAGGGTTAAGAACACTTTTCAACCTTAGCTCTTGATGCCAATTGTTGGAAACGGCTTTCCTTAGCGCAGCGGAAATGGCTATGTAGTGGCACCAGATCTTTAAAATTTTCTCTGCCTTCTCCTTTGTTGAAGTCGAACTCCACCGAACTCTTGATGAATTTCCTTTGAGATTCTACCGTAGAATCAACCACCCAATCTTCCGAGCTATATCTTGAAACCAACAAACCGAAGTGTGGGCTTCACTCACAAAGATCAACCTCTAAACTATTTAGAGAAGTATCAAACTCTAAACTATTTAGAGAAATTATATTGTCACAAATTCTTTTGGCTTTAAGAAAAATGAGATGAAGAAGATCAATTATCTTGTTCACTCTTGTTTTTCCTTTCAAATCTCAACAATTGAGAATAAGAATTTTCTCTCAACTATTGAAGAAAAATTCCAAGTGTTTTTGTATTTCTCTCTACCTCTCTCAAAGTTGTGTCAAAAAACTAGAAAACTTTCAAAAATAAAATCTTTTTATCACTCAACCTTTGAGTGGGAATGGTAGAGAAAATCCACTAAAAACATTCCATCAACATCCACTCAATTTTATCAATTGTAAATGGCCAACACACTTGAGTGGAGTGTCAACCAAATCCATTAGATAATGGAACAAGTTAGGTAATTAGGTCAAAACTAATTAACAAAACTTGGTGGATGATTTGGCAAACCATTAAGGCTTGTCTTGATAATGCATTTACCATTATCAAATAATGATGTCATAATTATCTCATAATTGTGCATTATCAATGATTATGTAATAATTATCTTATAATTATTATTTGATTATCTTATAATCAAAATATTAGAAAATATAATATTAAACTAATTTAATATTATTTTCATTTGTGACAAAAATATTATTAATCATATTAATAATATTTAAATATAATGTGAGCATATTATTAGACAATCTAATTATATTAGGTTTGCTACAGTTAATCGAGCTAGCACGGGGACCAAATGGACCTACGGTTCCGAGCTCCAATAATTCTGAAATATTAATTAAACTCTTTAATTAAATATTACGAATTATTAACTCCGCGTTATTCCACTAAAAACTCGAAGTTGAACTCTCGTTACCGTAGATGGAAATATAAGCCGAACAACTTCGATGTCCATCGATATAGTCACTACATATGGATATAGCCCTTCACGAATATCTCATAAATAGAGCCGGGTCATAAGTCCGTTATACCCCTCTAAATATTTTGTCTCTTAAGCACCATTGATTCTATAATGAACAATTAATTCATAACAATTATGAATATAAAATATTTTCTATTCGTAATAGAAAAGTTGAGCGCTCAAATTATTCAAGTCCCGAATCAACTCTTAAAAGAGATATTCATCTGCTTCCCGTAAGAAGAGTGAATTCCATATCTATGTAAAACGTTCCCAGCTACATAAAAACCATATCCCCAAAAACGTAGTTATTGGCCGGGACTGCTACACCAACCTCACCATAGTAAATCAAAGGACACAGCCTGACATGCAGGAGTTCGTAGTACACTCAGGATTAAGATTAATCCATATATGACCATCTAGTAGATAAAATGAATTTCTTCGATTAACGGATATTAAAAGAAATTCGTATTTATCTGAGTCCAGTCCTATATGATCTTATCATACAAGGTGCCTCCATTCCCATGTCATCACATGAACAAACCCGGATCAAGGTCGTCATACAAGTATAGAATGGACCGCAGCTATAGATAAACCACAAACAAAGTACCCACTCTGTTTGCTCTCTATGGACTATTTAGATTACTAACTTTAGACTTAAATCCTCTTGTGCATCAAACATACACTAAGTCTAAAGGTACAAGAGTAATCAAGGTAAACAAGACAATTGGACAATATGCAATTTAAATCAAACAACTTTGATAAATGAATAATGCGTTTATAATTATTACAATAATCAATTCCGTTTTACAACACATGAAGCTCTAGGACATAAATCCCAACAGTTTCACCCATGATTAACTGTTTGTGTTCCGTTAAAGAATCGGTGCCTGGAATAGAATTACTCCGATTTTCATCGAGTTTTACTTTCCTCACATTTACCATTGCACATAGGTATTCCTTTTAGGAAAACCACATGGAGAGCAACAATTAAATTGTTCTCTTGTGAGTTGTATAAGTACTATAGTTTGGTTTCCCTAGGATAACCTACAAATTAGGCACTTATCTGATTTGGGTTTTAGTTTGGTATCATCCAAACATATGCCTAGCATTCCCAAATCTTCAGGAATGAGAAAACCCGGTTTCTTTCCTGTTCATATCTAATATGAAGTCTGTCTAACAGTTTTTCATGGAACCTTATTGAAAATAAGTTTTACACTGATTAATACGCAGCTCTAGAAGGAAAAATGGTAGCTCAGAGCGACTCATAATTAACCTTACCATGTCCAACAAAGTTAGGTTTCTCTGTTCGGACACACCATCAAATTAAGGTGTTCCGAGAGGAGTCCTTTATGAAAGAATACTATACTCTTTAAAATATTCGAGAAACTTATTGCTTAAGTATTTTCATCACGGTCCAATCGTGATGTTTTAATACTTTAGCCGGTATGTCTGTCTACTTCATGTCGAAACACTAAATGTTTCTGACTTGTGTTCTTTAAGATACACATAACCACAACGCGATGCCACATCCGTAAAGGTTACGAAGTATTCACATCCACCTCTAACCTAGCTAGATATGGGCCTACTTACGTCACTATGAAAAATAGCTAACAGATCGGTGGCACTTGTAATTTTACCAAGTAAAATGTGTTTTAGGCACTTTGCCTAATAATCTAGATTCGTAGACATTATTTGAATTAGAATCAAATCTTTCCTAGTACCCGCTCTTTGAAAATGTGGATATACGAGTCTTGTTAATGTGTCCCAGACATCAATGCCACAAATAAGTCTCATCTGATTAAATCAGTTTGAGATATTTGTTTGTCATGTTATACGTTTGCGATTCATTTATATTCAAAATATAAATACTGTTATTCACATCTAATGTGCTTATCACAATATCATCTTTATAAAATAAAACACTTAGTGTTCTAGAATATAAAGGTATTCCCGCAACGGGTTATACTAGATATAGAGATAATGTTTCTAGTCAAACTAGGTACATAATAACAATTTCCTAATTTAAGTACATGCCCAAAGGGAAGTTCCAAAACTTAGGTTACTATGGTTAAAATAGCGACTCACGTCCCGTTTTTGACTCGCAGGTCGATCTCAACTGAAGCCAGTCTCCTGCTAATCAACAGATTCCGCACATCAGTACATATATTTATCTACCACATCAAGTATCAAAAATCCAATTTTGAAACTAAAAGTGAACATGTTTATGACAAACATGGTTGAAGTCGGAGCCTTGCCCCGCCTTCACTTCCTTCACGTCTACCTTGTCCATACGGCAGTCACGCATCCAGTGACCTCGTTTTCCGCAGTTTAGGCAGACATCTTGGGATATGTCATTTGTCTTCCAAGAAGACTGTGATGATTTTCCCTTTGCCCCTTTTAGAAGCTCTGGCTCTGCCTCCTTGAGCATAGCCATCAACTCTCCAAGAGTTTACTCTTGGATCAAAATGAACCTGCCCCAGCTTTCAGGTAGAGACTATAAGATCAAATCTTTGGTAGTCTCGGCCACTTAGGTAATACCCAACTAACCTAGCTGATCAACAATCATCTGCGACACTTAGTGCTCGACAGATGTACACTCTGACATACGTGAGCGAAAGAACTTTTTTTGGAATTTGTACTTCTAAGATCTAAAAATAGATCTATGAAGATCTTTAATTTCAACATCATGTTATAAGGATCTAATCCTTTAGTCTGACGACGGAATTAAGGTGTCATTGCATTAAGCATAATGGATTGAGAACTAAAGTTATCATCACATGAATCTTCCAAAGATTATGTTCTACTATTTGCTCAACTTCGGGCTCAGGCCCAAAAGGTTGCTCTATCAAATATAATAACTTCTCAGTTCCCAGGACTATCCTGAGGTTTTATTCCCAATATGAAAATTGGAGCCGTTTAAAGACATTTTCACCTAGGATTATGTTTTAAACACTAATCTTTCAGTAATCTTGATTTCGATAGTCCAACTATCCAATCAACGATTTCGGGTACAATTAAATATAATGATTACTATAGTCTAACTATATAATCAACTATAATTTGATTGGTTAAATTCAAATATATTGATTACTATAATCCAATTATATAATCAACTATAAATGAAGTAGTTTGAATACAGTCCAACTGTTTAATTTTAAAACAACAATTAAATATTAGTCCAACTAATATGTTTAATAAACAATGACGAAAAATGAAATGAACGTGTATTGGCAAGTATCTAATTGAAATTTCAAATTTAATACTTGCCTCCCACTATTTATCGGCGAGCCTCTAACCCTCTGTTGAGTACTCGGGAAACCTAGTTTCCTAGTGGGCTATGATCCTGTTAAATAGCACACAACCTTGACTTTGCCCAACAAGTTGTATGAAACTTAACTAGGTAGATCTCTAAGATCAATTGGATCTCATCCAATTCCTAGATCCAATAGGTGGACATCCAAGTCCGAAACATATATCTAATATATGCCAATATATCCGATATATTGCCTAACATTTTTCCTCTAAATCAACTAAGCCTTGGCTTTGGTATTACAAGCTTAACGATTATAGTTAAGCGTCACCCATTGACTTTGGAAAGCTTCGTAATCGATGTCGATGGACAAGAAGTGATCTTGACTTTGGCCAACAAATCACAACTTGGACAAGACATGCGATATGGAACAAAGCCTTCATGATTCAAACACATCCGCGATGAACAAAGGTCTTGACTTTGGCCAACAAACCAGTGCCAATCTTGGATCTTGAGAGAGAATCACTCAATGGAAGGAAATCGCTTAATATTGTTGAGGGTTTTTTTGCGTAATTGACAATCAATTAATTATCTTTGATTAGGTCTCATCATACACCCTTAAACATGCATTCTAAAATCATAATAAGGCCTAATAAATAAATTAATAATGATATGCGGATGAATATTTAAAATATTTTGTTCCTAGAACAAATCTCTCTCTTTCCTCTCTCCCACTAGCACAAATCTTACTTCTACCCAATTACATAACACTTCTAAAGAAACCTCATTTACATTGAGGGGAATAGGTGAGAAGATAAATACAATGAAAAAAGAGGTAATAGGCTGGACACGCAGGTCCAATGTCCAATTTAATAAATTCTAAATTTATTACAAAAATTTCCAAAATTGCCCTCACCCATCTAATATCCATCCGATATACATTATTCATACATACATCCAAGTATTCACACATAGCATGTTATCAATCAATCTAATCCAACTAATTAATCTTTTAAATTAATGACCATCCAATTTAGGAAAATCAAGTTCTAAACACAAAAATCCCAAATAAAGTACATAAACCCTAAAATACAAATCAAACTTAGATGGCTCTGATACCATTGTTAGTGTTCCTAGAACATGCCAAGATCTCTAAGTAGTGATTTGTGTGTGAATAAATCAAAGGGAGTTGTAGAATACTCACATTGATCGGATATAGGCTTTCAAAAAATTCCTTTGGATGTAGTAGCTCGGAGCCTGAAGACGAGTTCCAAACTCTCGGATTACTCTCCCTATCACCTTCCTTTGACTCTTTAAAGTGCAAGCTTTGTAGAATTTTGAAGCAAAATTCCATGGGAGAGAGGAGAAGCTCACGCCCAAGTGAGAGAGAAATAGGAATAGTAACTTTTTGATTTCCAAAATCTAATATAAAAGTTGACTTCAAAGTTGGTATATGTCTCTTTTATTAATTAAAGACAAAGAGTGTTGGAATTCACTTGAGTGTAGAGAAATCAATCCAATTTAATTCTCAACCACTTACCAAATTCCATCAAGTGTCAAACACTTTGATGTAAGTTGGTGGGTCCCACTTAAAATTCCAAATTTAAATCGGACAATCGCAAATTAATTCTTTTTCTTTTAATTAATCCCAGATAAATTATTACTGTAATTAATCCCAGATTAATTTTCTCTCTCATAATTAATTCCTAGATTAATTATCTGTTCGAGTCAAACATCATCGGTGAATCTTTGGGAGGCGACCCAAGAGATCCCTGGATATGTTGGCAGTAAATACGATTATCGGACTATCCGAATACGTGCGTACCCAGTACCACGTTTCTACCGATTTACAAGACATGGTTAGCTTCTAGCAAAGCACCGTGCCTACCAAATTCTCCAGAAATATATTCAACATGGAATATACATAATCTATATCAGGTGTAGTATACGTAGTATTGCGTATTACGATCCAGTATCGGATGTCACATGCTAGGCCTGGGGCTGGAATTGTGTCTGCCCCGTACGAAGCATATATCTGATTAACAGCAACTAGTCTATTTAATCGGATAATCATGACCTTGTCATATTATCCCGATAGCTGCAACAATTAAAAGAGTACCAGTTTTGTATCCCTGCGTGATCATCATATCCATATTACTGAAGTGATACTTCCATCTTGACATCACACCCATACACTACGATTCTCAGTATACCCAGAAGAGGCGTACATTGAACCTGTTAAGGCCCCGGACGACCAAAACCAAAGTATACTGATTGTCGCAAGTATTAGCGATGCTAGTCTCAGGTTAAGACCAAATACACCTACCTTGATTCGGACTCCCATAGACATATAGTAATACTACCAATGGGATTCCGAGGGGTCTATCCAGAGCGAAGCTGTTTCCGTACCATCGGTAAACACAACCTCATATTACACTTGCATAAGTATCCAATACTTAAATATATGAAAACTATGCCATTATACTACCACAACGCGCACAAGTGCAATACTAGTCTATTCTGCATTATCGATGTCCAATCTCGATAATACTACGACTAGGGATATTTTAATAATTAAACCTTAATGGATTAATACTGTCTCATATCTTATTAATCCCGAACTAATCATATGGACTTTTATCATTTATGTATCTTGGTAATCCAATTACAAATGATAAAAGAGCAATTTCCTTTGTCACATAGTTAATTTGTACAACAACACCAAGTTCTGTACAAATAGTGATGCTATGGGTCATAATTGTCCAACAATCTCCCACTTGGCCTATAGCCAATCACTCAAGTGTCCTACACCTGAACTATGTACGGGTCGCTCAAACTTCTGTTGAGAAACTACTTTCGTCAGCGGATTTGCAATGTTATCAACTGATGCGATTTATTCGATCATCACATCGCCACGATGTATAATCCGACGAATCAGATGAAATAGTTGAAGTATATACTTGGACCGTTGATGAGACCATTAATTCTTTAGCCTGTGCTGTAGCCTAGCTCAGCTGCTAACAGAACTACTCCTAATCTAATTAGGAATTTTACAGATCCAAAATTGCTTCTTTTACTGCCTCAGTTACATCAATATTCTGCTTTTGTTGTTTATTCGGAACCAATATCTTGTTTGGAAGATTTCCAGCTCACTATTCCGTTATTCAAACTATATAGTACCCTTATTACGACTTGTTGTCGTTTTTGTCGGTTTGGAAACTTGCAACAGTGAACCCAGTCACTTCAAGTTCTCCTTCTCCATAGCTTAAGAAATCATCCTTAGTTCGTCTAAGATACTTAAGGATGTTCTTAACATCAATCCAGTGACCATCACTTGGATTGGCCTGATTGTGACTCCATATGCTCAAAGCATATGAGACATCAGGTCGCGTACATATCTTTCAATGTACGAGTTATCGGAGAGTGCCAACAACCTTTAGATCTATCCCAGTAGATCCTTATTCCTAGAATGAAGGTTGTCTCTCCCAAGTAGTCTTCAGAGAATTTCCATGAAAGCCAAGCTTTCACCGATTGTATTATGGGAATGTCATTTCCAAGAAATGACATATCATCATTATATATGACAATCACTGTCAGTGCTCTCCCACTAACCTCCTTATATACACAAGAATCATTTTTGTTTTGAATTAAATCATAAACCATTATGATTACATCAAAACGATAGTTCCAATAACGCAATGCTTGCTTCAATCCATAAATGGATCGATTTAACTTACAAACCTTGTTTGCATTTTTTGGTAGACAAAACCGTCAGGATGTTTTTAAACATCCTCCAAAGGTTTTCGTTTAAGGAAAGCAGTTTTGACGTTCAGCTGTCATATTTCATTAATGAAACATGCAGCATTAGCAAGCATTATCCAAATGGATTTAATCATGGCAACGGTTAAAAGGTTTCGTCGTAATCGACACAATGTTGATAACGATACCTTTTCGCTACAAGCCTAGCTTTGTACGTTTGTATGTTGCCATTCATGTTTATTTTCCTTGAAGACTTATTTCGTACCAATAGGCACAATGCCTTCCGGTATAATAACCAGTGTCCAAACATGGTTGGTATACATGGAATCCATTCGGACTTCATGACACTTTGCTATAAAAGGGAGTCGATACCTTGTATCACTTCCTCATACGTAGTCGGTTCGTCTTCCTTAATAAGATTGACATCTTTATGAGGTGAGATCAGAAACCCATGCCTCCCAGGTTATTTTCTGACTCTCTTCGGCTTACGGGTTTCTTGTGTATTCAAGATTGTGGTACAGTTTCATCCCTGATGAACTATTTGTGTTCCGTTAAAGAATCGGTGCCTGGAATAGAATTACTCTGATTTTCATCGAGTTTTACTTTCCTCCAACTTACCACTGTACATAGGTATTCCTTTTAGGAAAACCGCATGGAGAGCAACAATTAATTTGTTCTATTGTGAGTTGTATAAGTACTATACTTTGGTTTCCCTAGGACAACCTACAAATTAGGCACTTATCTGATTTGGGTTTTTAGTTTGGTATCATCTAAACATATGCCTAGCATTCCCAAATCTTCAGGAATGAGAAAACCCGGTTTCTTTCATGTTCATATCTAATATAAAGTCTGTCTAACAGTTTTTCATGGAACCTTATTGAAAATAAGTTTTACACTGATTAATGCGCATCTCTAGAAGGAAAAATGGTAGCTCAGAGCGACTTATAATTAACCTTACCATGTCCAACAAAGTTCAGTTTCTCTGTTCTGACACACCATCAAATTGAAGTGTTCCGAGAGGAGTCCTTTATGAAAGAATACTATACTCTTTCAAATATCAAGAAACTTATTTCTTAAGTATTTTCATCATGGTTCAATCGTGATGTTTTAATACTTTTGTCGGTCTGTCTGTCTATTCATCTCGAAACACTAAATGTTTCTGACTTGTGTTCTTTAAGATACACTAACCACAACGCGATGCCACATCCGTAAAGGTTACGAAGTATTCACATCCACCTCTAGCCTAGCTAGATATGGGCCCACTTACGTCACTATGAACAATGGCTAACAGATCGGTGGCACTTGTAATTTTACCAAGTAAAAGGTGTTTTAGGCACTTTGCCTAATAATCTAGATTCATAGACATTATTTGAATTAGAATCAAATCTGTCCTAGTACCCGCTCTTGAAAATGTGGATATACGAGTCTTGTTAATGTGTCCCAGACAGCAATGCCACAAATAAGTCTCATCTGATTAAATCAGTTTGAGATATTTTTTTGTCATGTTATACGTTTTGCGATTCATTATATTCAAATATAAATATTTATTCACATCTAATGTGCTTATCACAATATCATCTTTATAAAATAAAACACTTAGTGTTCTAGAATATAAAGGTATACCCGCAACGGGTTATACTAGATATAGAGATAATGTTTCTAGTCAAACTAGGTACATAATAACAATTTCCTAATTTAAGTACATGCCCCAAGGAAAGTTCCAAAACTTAGGTTACTATGGTTAAAATAGCGACTCACGTCCCATTTTCGACTCGCAGGTCGATCTCAACTGAAGCCAGTCTCCAGCTAATTAGCAGATTCCGCACATCAGTACATATATTTATGTAACCACATCTAGTATCAAAAATCCAATTTTGAAACTAGTAGTGAACATGTTTATGATAAACATGGTTGAAGACGGAGCCCTTGCCCCACCTTTACTTCCTTCATGTATGCCTTGTCCATACGGCAGTCACGCATCCAGTGACCCCGTTTGCCACAGTTTAGGCAGACATCTTGGGATATGTCATTTGTCTTCCAAGAAGACTGTGATGATTTTCCCTTTGCCCCTTTTAGAAGCTCTGGCTCTGGCCTCATTGAGCATAGCCATCAACTCTCCAAGAGTTTACTCTTGGTTCAAAATGAACCTGCCCCAGCTTTGGGTAGAGACTATAAGATCAAATCTTTGGTAGTCTCGCCACGTAGGTAATGCCCAGCTAACCTAGCTGATCGATGTCACAATCATCTACGACACTTAGTGCTCGACAGATGTACACATCTGACATACGTGAGCGAAGAGCTTCTTTTGCAATTTGTACTTCTAAGATCTAAGAATAGATCTATGAAGATCTTTAATTTCAACATCATATTATAATGATCTAATCATTTAGTTTGACGACAGAATTAAAGTGTCATTGCATTAAGCATAAGGGATTGAGCACGAAAAGTTATCATCACATGAATCTTCCAAGATTATGTTCTACTATTTGCTCAACTCCGGGCTCAGGCCAAAAAGTTGCTCTACTAAATCAAATATAATAACTTCTCAGTTCCTAGGACTATCCTGAGGTTTATTCCCAATCTGAAAATTAGAGCCGTTTAATAGATATTTTTTCACTTAGGATTATGTTTTAAACGCTAATCTTTCATAATCTTGATTTCAATAGTCCAACATCCAATCAAAGATTTCGGTACATTAATATAATGATTAACTATAGTCTAATTATATAATCAACTATAATTTGATTGGTTAAATTCAAATATATTGATTACTATACCAATTATATAATCAATTATAAATGAAGTAGTTTGAATACAGTCCAACTGTTTAATTTTAAAATTAAAACAAAATTAATATTAGTCCAACTATATGTTTAATAAACAATGACGAAAATGAAATGAGCACGTATTGCCAAGTATCTAAATGAATTGCAAATTTAATACTTGCCTCCCACTATTTATCAGCGAGCCTCTAACCCTCTGTTGAGTACTCGGGAAACCTAGTTTCCTAGTGGGCTAGGTATCCTGTTAAATAGCACACAACCCTTGACTTTGGCCAACATTGTATGAAACTTAGCTAGGTAGATCTCTAAGATCAATTAGATCTCATCCAATTCCTAGATCCGTAGGGGACATCCATGTCCGAACATATATCTAATATATGCCAATATATCTGATAGATTTCCTAACCTTTTTCCCTCTAATCAAATAAGCCTTGGCTTTGGCACAACAAGCTTAATGATTCTAGTTAAGCGTCACCCATTGACTTTGGAAGCTTTGTAATCGATGTCCATGGACAATAAGATCTTGACTTTGGCTAACAAATCACAATTGGACAAGACAGGGGATATGAAACAAAGCCTTCATGATTCAAACACATCCGCGATGAACAAAGGTCTTGACTTTGGCCAACAAACCAGTGCCAATCTGGGATCTTGAGAGAGAATCACTCAATGGAAGGAAATCGCTTAATATTTGTTGAGGGTTTTTTCGCGTAATGGCCACTCAATTAATTATATTTTATTAGGTCTCATCATACACCCTTAAAATGCATTCTAAAAGCATAATAAGGCGCGATAAATAAATTAATAATGATATAGCGAATGGATATTTAAAATATTTTGTTCCTAGAACAAATCTCTCGCTTTCCTCTCTCCCTCTCCCGCTAAGCACAAATCTTGTTTTCTACCCAATTACATAACACTTCTAAAAAAACCTCATTTACATTGAGGGGAATAAGTGAGAGAAGAAATCAATGAGAAAAGAGGTAATAGGCGGGACCACGCATGTCCAATTTAATAAATTCTAAATTTATTACAACAATTTCCAAAATTGCCCTCACCCATCTAATATCCATCCGATATACTTATTCATACATACATCCAAGTATTCACACATAGCATGTTATCAATCAATCTATCCAACTAATTAATCTTTTAAATTAATGACCATCCAATGTTCAAACAACATTTGATTTGCGCGAGTCCAACTCGTTTTAAGAATAAGTACTCAAAGTACATATTCTTGAATTATATCGAACTACAATTTTAAATCCAATTTAAATTATATTCAATACTAATTCATATTTAATTCCAAATAAAATAATTACACTTTTAATAGTGTCCTTTTAGACTTGGATTCCAAATCCAATCTTTATGGGTCTCAAAGGCCCAATTAGTATCCAATATTAAATAATTAAAGTCAAGGGGCTTTCAATTAATTCATTAAGGCATGAACTTTGGCAACCAAAGCCCATTTAGGAATCACCATATGCCAAAAAATCAATTTAAGCCCATTAAGCCCAATTAAATTATTTAGGCCCAATTTCCATATTTGGACTTTATGGAATGGTTTAAGGCCCAATTGGATCCAACCAATTACCCTGAAACCAAACTTGGCCCAACCAAGCCCATTAAGCCCAAATACAACAATTAAATTAATTCATTATTCTAATTACAAATTAATTCAAATCAAGTGTAATTAGTATAATTAATCAATCATCTAATTTCCAAATACTAATTATTCAATTAATCATACTTAATATTTTAATTTATGTCCAACACAAATTAAAGCAAAATCAATCTATTATAACAGGCTTCATGCTCACGTTTTGGCAATAAAAATTGACATCCAATTCGATTTCATCTAATTAAATCACATCTGAGATTCATTTCATGCCAACAACACATCCAATATGTCAAATTTCCAAAATTCCCATGAGTTTCTAGGGTTCATATTCTCGGCCAAGGGGTAATTTTGGGAAAATTAATCCTAATCAATTTTTCACAAAATTGAAGATGCACAATCTAATTCAACATCATTCAACACACCCAATAACCAATTTAGAAAATCAAGTTCTCTAAATACAAAATCCCAAATAAAGTCCATAAACCCTAAATTCAAATCAAACTTAGATGGCTCTGATACCATTGTTAGTGTTCCTAGAACATGCCAGATCTCTAAGTTGGATTTGTGTGTGAATAAATCAAAGGGAGTTGCAAATACTCACATTGATCGGATATAGCTTTCAAAAAATTCATTTGGATGTAGTAGCTCGGAGCTTGAAGACGAGTTCCAAACTCTCGGATTAGTCTCCCTATCACCTTCCTTTGACTCTTTAAAGTTGCTAGCGTGTAGAATTTTGAAGCAAAATTCCATGGGAGATAGGAGAAGCTCACGCCCAAGTGAGAGAGAAATAGGAATAGTAACTTTTGATTTCCAAAATCTAATAAAAAAGTTGACTTCAAAGTTGGTATATGTCTCTTTTATTAATTAAAGACAAAGAGTGTTGGAATTCACTTGAGTGTAGAGAAAGCAATCCAAGATTTAATTCTCAACCACTTACCAAATTCCATCAAGTATCAAACACTTTGATGTAAGTTGGTGGGTCCCACTTAAAATTCCAAATTTAAATCGGACAATCCAACACGCAACTTTGCTCGGGCCCGGGTTCGCTTAATTCCAAATTAAGCGAATTTTCCTTTCCGTTGCGACTTTGAAATCAAATTTTAATTAAATAATAATGTCTAAAAAATTACTATTTAAAGTCGCTCGCTAATTAATTCTAAATTAATTCGTTCGCTTGAATTAAAATCTAATTTTAATTCCGCATTGAAATCTAATTTCAATTAATATATCTAATATATTATTTTAGCCCAATTAATTAAATTAAAAAGTAAATCCAATTTCACTATTAAATTTACTTTACCGATTAATTCTAAATTGATCGCGTTCTCTCTTCTCGACGAATTTATTTCCAGATAAATTCTCGACGCAATTAATCCCAGATTATTCTTTCTCTTTTAATTAAACCCAGATTAATTATTGATGTAATTAATCCCAGATTAATTTTCTCTCTCATAATTAATTCATAGATTAATTATCTGTTCGAGTCAAACATCATCGGTGAATCTTTGGAGGCGACCCAAGAGATCCCTGGATATGTTGGTAGTAAATACGGTTATCGGACTATCCGAATACGTGCGTACCCAGTACCACGTCACGTCTTTACCGATTTACAAGACATGGTTGGCTTCTAGCAAAACCCTGTGCCTACCCAATTCTCTAGAAATATATTCAACATGGAATATACATAATCTATATCAGGCGTAGTATACGTAGTATTGCGTATTACGATCCAGTATCAGATGTCACATGCTAGGCTTGGGGCTGGAATTGTGTCTGCCCCGTCCGAAGCATATATTGGATTAACAGCAACTAGTCTCTTTAATCGGATAATCATGACCTTGTCATATTATCCCGATAGCTGCAGTAATTAAAAGAGTACCAGTTATGTATCCTTGCGTGATCATCATATCCATATTACTGAAGTGATACTTCCATCTTGACATCACACCCAATACACTACGATTCTCAGTATACCCAGAAGAGGCGTACACAGAACTTGTTAAAGCCCCGAACGACCAAAACCAAAGTATACTGATTGTCGCAAGTATTAGCGATGCAAGTCTCAGGTTAAGACCAAATACACCTACCCTGATTCGGACTCCCATAGACATATAGTAATACTACCAATGGGATTCCGAGGGGTCTATCTAGAGCGAATCTGTTTCCGTACCAATCGGTAAACACACCTCCTATTACACTTGCATAAGTATCCAATACTTAAATATATGAGAAATATGCTGTTATGCTCCCCACAACGCGCACAAGTGCAATACTAGTCTATTCTGCATTATCGATGTCCAATCTCGATAATACTACTACGATTATGGATATTTTAATGATTAAACCTTAGTGGATTAATATTGTCTCATATCTTATTAATCCGGAACTAATCATATGGACTTTTATCATTTATGTATCTTGGTATCCAATTACAAATGATAAAAGAGCAATTTCCTTTGTCACATAGTTAATTTGTACAACAACACCATGTTCTGTACAAATAGTGATGCTATGGGTCATAATTGTCGAACACGAGTGCCCATTTTCATCTCAGAAAAGGTCGAAGCTCCTCAACCGATCAAAGTATTGGGGGCCTGAGTTCCAATTTTCATATCAGAAAAGGTTAAAACACCTCAACTAATTGAAACATTAGAGGCCCGAATGCCTATTTATTGGGGGCGGATGTGGAACCCCTAGAGTCTGATCAGTGTCCCTCACAGCGGAAATGAGTTTGTCCCATGGATAACAAGCATGGGTGTAATTTTAAAATATTTAATGAAATAGTATATTACATTATGAGTATATAGGAAAAAACCGGGGCTGAATCGGAGTCCAAAAACTCAAAATGAGAAGAAATAAAATTCAGCGCGTGCGCGGGCGCACTATTGTGCGCGCAACCACTGTACGCGCTACAATGTACGCCCAACCACTTATAATTTTTTCTGGGTTGTTTATTTAATTTCCTTCAGCTCTCTTTCCAGAGAGCTGAAGGAATTATGGTATTTTTACCCTAATTTCTTTCGGTCTTTCCCTAAACACTTCAAAAACACCCAAAATTAATTTTTATATCAAAACCAACATCAACACATGTTATAGAATAAATATCATATTTTTCAAAATATCCAATATTTTTACAAAAATATAAATTTATTCTAAATACTCACATACGCAAATTTTGAATCCAAAAAACAAACCAAATGATAATCCCAATAAGAAATGTCTCATGAATAATTCTATTCTCCTAAATGTGGTCAACTTATTCTAGAATGGTATCCTTAGCTCCAAGTTATTATCTATGGTTCCAAACTCTAATTTTATCTCTATGTCTAACATAAACATTTTGACCCAATTACAGGCATATTGTGTTTATACTTCCAAAGCATCATAACATAATTAATTAGCCTAATTTCAATATTATGTATCTAATACATAATTCAACATTATATGACTCACTAATGAAATATATAGCTTTTAGAGAAGATCAAACTTACCTACTATGGTTGATTAAAAGATCTAATCCATTTCTCTTTGTTAAATGTTTGGAGAACATCCAAGGATTAACAAGCTTGACTTCAAGATCAAATATTGATTCCAATACTAGCAAGCTTCTCCCCGAGATCCAATCTTGATTTCTCCTAATTGAAATGTTGTAGAGATCTCACAAAGCTTCTCTAAACACTTCTCTAACTGATGGTAATTTCTCTATTTCTTGCTTGTATTTAACTTTATCAAGCTTTTGTTTTTGCTTAATTAAAACTTTCCTAAAGCTTGCTATTTATAGCAAAACTTAGGCAATTTTGAATTAATAAAAATTATAATCAACTTTTAGGTGGGCTTAATTTAATTTGTCCAAAATGTATAATTAGGTGTGACTAATCTCCATTATCTACCACTTTCATTTAATTCAATTAAATCAAGATAATGACTAGGAAATTGATTATTTAAATGTTAGCCACTTTGATTTAATCCAATTAAATCAAGCCAAAACCAACTATTATTACATACTTACAATTACCATAATAACCTCAAATGGTAGAGATAATTATGATTTTACAATTAAGCCCTTGTGTAATTATTGAATTAATCTAATTAGGTCAAAGTAAAATAATCAATATTATCCAATAACATTTGATTATTTTAGTTGATAATTATAATTTCGAATATTTTCTTTTATCAAAATTAATCGGCTACCCAAGTGCTCACGAGTACACTTCATATTGGGACTCTCTAAGTTCAGACACATTCGTCATATAAGCCTGGCTAATATGTGCAATTCGACCACCTCGAATTCGCAAAAAACACGGAACTATACAAGTCGAGGTCATCACATATGTTTAACAATCCATCCGTCGTAGGCTATCCGAGTTGTGCTTAGGAAACATAGAATACATCATCAATTTTCCGAGGCGCACACATCTCATGTCGACATGTCCACGATTCTTCATAACTGTTGTGATCCACCAAGGTGATCGACTTTGGCCAAAGCTTTAAGAATTGTGACATTACTCACATTGATACCTAAACCTCTTATGATACACATACGGGCCGACAAATCTTATCTTGTTTCTCACTTGATTACCGAGTGCAATCGGTCAACACCCAATGAACATCTAGAGGCCATACCATGAAAAGTTTTCGACATACATAGCATCAAAGTGTAGAAGATCTCACACAAAATCAATATTATCCTGTAGTCGAAGGACTATATATGCTACCTGACTCGAGAAGATTCCTATTGACGATGGTGTGTACTTCCAACTATTATGAATCACTTGTGAGTCATTAATTATTCGGTCCAACCAATACCCACACGTCTATACGAGTTTCTGTTGGGAGTTCTTAGAACATGCCAAGGATCTCTAGTCATGATTAAATGTAAATAAAATCAAAGAAGTTGCGGAAGTACTTACAATGATCGGATGTGAGATTTTCAAAAATATTTTTTGTTTCGGAAGCTCCAAGCTTTGTGTTGAATCTTTAATTCCAAGGGTGAGTTTCCCTATCACCTTAATCAACTCTTGAAGTGCTAGCTTTGTTTGATTTGAAGCAAAATCAAAGAGAAATGAACCATAGACTCACGGCAATGCAATGGAGGAAGAGAGAAATTTTGCTTTTTGATATTTTGTTTTCTAAAACAATTATCACTTATGAAAGTCAAACTCCAAAATTGGTATATGCTTTACCAAAAGCAAAAACAAAGAGTTTTGGAGGGAAAATGACATTTAATGCCTCCAACCACTTCCATCACTCAAGTTGACACTTGAGAGACAAGTGATGTAAGTTGGTGGGACCCATTTTAATTCAAAATTTAAGTGGCTTGCTCCACACACTTCGGGCTCGGGTTCGCTTAATCCGATTAAATGAATTTTCCGTCGCGACATATTAAATCCAATTTATTTAATAATAACGCCTCACAAAATTATTACGAAAGTCGCTCGCGAATTAATTCTAAATTAATTCGTTCGCCCGAATTAAAATCCAATTTTAATTTCACTTTGAAATCTAATTTCAATTAATATATCCAATATATTATTTAATCGATTAATTCCAAATTAATCGCGTTCTCTCTTCTAATCGAATTTTATCCCAGATAAATTCTTGCCGCAATTAATCCCATATTAATTTTCTCTCTTTCTTAATTAATCCTAGATTAATTCTGTTCGAGTCAAATGTCATTGGTGAATCTTTGGGAAGCGACCCGAGAGATCCCTGGATATGTTGGTAGTAAATCCGGTTGTCAGACTATCTGAACACGTACGTACCCCGTACCATGTTCTTACCGATTTACAAGACATGGTTGGCTTCTAGCAAAGCACCGTGCCTACCCAATTCTCCAGAAATATTCAACAAAGAATATATAATCTATATCAGGCATAATATACAATGTATTACGTATTACGATCCAATATCGGATGTCACATGCTAGGCCTGGGGCTGGAATTGTGTCTGCCCCGTATGAAGCATATATTGGATCACTAGTAACTAGTCTCTTTAATCGGATAATCATGACCTTGTCATACTATCCCGGTAACTGCAGTATATAAGACTACCAGTTCTGTATCCTGCGTGATCATCATCTCCATATGAATGAAGTGACACTTCCATCTTGACATCATACCCAATACACTATGATTCTCAGTAAACCCAGAAGAGGCTTTCACAGAACCTTTTAAAGCCCCGGATGACCAAAACCAAAGTGTACTGATTGTCGCAAGTATTATTAGCGATGCAAGTCTCAGGTTAAGACCACATACACCTACCCTGATGCGGATTCCCATAGACACATAGTCATACTACCAATGAGATTCCGATGGGTCTATCCAGAGCGAAACTGTTCCCTATCTAACGACTAATAGAACTCATATCACACTTGCATAAGTATCCAATACTTAAATATATGAGAACTATGTTGTTAAGCTTACATAACGCGCACAAATGCAATACTAGTCTATTCCGCATTATCGATGTCCAGTCTCGATAATACTACGACTAGGGATTTTAATGATTAAACCATTCATGGATTGATATTGTCTCATATCTTATTAATCCGGAACTAATCATAAGGATTTTTTTATCATTTATATATATTCAAGTAATCTAATTATAAATGATAAAATAAAAATTTCCTTTGTCACATAGTTAAATTTGTATAAAAAACACAATGTCTTTTACAAATAGTGATGCTATTGGTCATAATTGTCCAACAATCTCCCACTTGGCTCATAGCCAATCACTCAAGTATCTAACCTGAACTATGTACATGTCGCTCAAACTTTTACTGAGTAATAGCTTCGTCAGCGGATCTGCAATGTTGTCATCTGAAGCGATCTTTTCGATCTTCACATCGCCACGATGAATGATCTCACGAATCAGATGGAAAATTTGAAGTACATGCTTGGATCATTGATGAGACCGCGGTTCCTTAGCCTGCGCTATAGCCCCATTATTGTCACAATACAAAGGAATGGGCTGAGCTGCTAACGGAACTGCTCCTAATCAATTAGGAATTTACGGATCCAAACTGCCTCTTTTCCTGCTTCAGCTACAGCAATATATTCTGCTTCTGTTGTTGAATCGGCAATAGTCTCTTGCTTGGAAGATTTCCATCTTACTGCTCAGTTGTTCAAACAAAATATGTACCCAGATTGCGACTTAGAGTCGTCTTTATCGGTTTGGAAACTTGCGTCGTAAACCCAGATACCTCAAGTTCTCCATCTCCATAGACTAAGAAATCATCATAGTTCGTCTAAGATACTTAAGGATGTTCTTACCGCAACCCAGTGACCATCACCAGAATCGGCCTGATAGCGACTGCACATGCTCAAAGTATACGGGACATCAGGTCGCGTACATATCATGGCATACATGATCGATCCGATTGCAGAAGTGAACATGATCCGACTCATATTGTCTCTATCATCTTGAGTTTTAGGACACATGTCCCTAGATAGAGAGACGTCATTGACACAGGAAGGAGCAGTCCCCTCATCGACTGATCCATGTTGAATCTCTTCAACACTTGATCAATGTAAGAGCTCTGAGAGAGTCCAAGCAGCTTTCTAGATCTATCCCGGTAGATCCTTATTCCCAGAATAAGGTTCATCTCCTCCCAGATCTTTCATGGAGAATTTTATGAAAGCCAAGCTTTCACCGATTGTAGCATGGTAATGTCATTGCCAATAAGCAATACATCATCAACGTAAAGGGCAATGAATGTTAGTGCGCGCTCCTCACTAACCTTCTTATATCCAAGAATCATCTTCATTTTGAATGAAATCATATTCTTTTATGATCTCATCAAAAGTTGGTTCCAAGAACGCGATGCTTGCTTCAATCCATAAATGGATCGATTTAACTTGCAAACATTGTTTGCATGTTTTGGTACGACAAGTGATATTATTTGTTTGATAAGTGAGGGTACATAATAACAATCTTATTAATTTAATTTGCAACCATTGGGGAGATCTAAAACAACTGTTCCTATGGCTTTAACATCTAATGTCTCACCATTGCAAACTCTAAGTTGGATCTCCCCTTTATTTAGCCTTCTTCTTACCCTCATTATCTACAAGGAGTTGCAAATATGAGTAAGACTGTCAGTGTCTAGCACCCATCCATTATTTGCATCTAAGGCTAATGGGATATCAATAATTGGAAAAATACAAAGCGTACCTGAGGGTCCTGCTTTTCCTTTCAGCTCTGGATAGTCATTCTTTCAGTGTCCAGATTTCTTGCAATATAGACATTGATCACAAGCTATTTTCAGTTTTGCTCATTTGCGATTCTTGGAGTTTTTCTTTACAGTCTTATTCTTCCTTATCTTTATTTTCTTTGACTTCCTATAAGTCTTTGGAGAGCCAGCTCCACCATGGAGGTACAATGTGGGGTTGTATTTCCTCAAATCATGCTCCATCATGCGTAACATGTTAAGAAGTGCTTCTTATCTAGTTTGCTTTAATGCATATGGAAGTTTAATACAAAGCCATCATAAAAACCATGCAAGAAGAGAGAATCAAATTACGGCCTAGCCGTTCATCAATCACAATGCTTTGTCGTTCCAGGTATCGAATCTGGTTGATCATTTTCCAAACATGAATGCTGACAGCTCCTCCATCCTTGAATTCAACACATAACAATTCCTTAGACCTTCGATAAGTTCGATCTCTTGATTTGTCTCGAACAACTCCTTGAGTGTTCCATGATGCTCCAAGCATCCGGTAACGTTCAATGTACGTCTCAGCAATCTAGAACCATCGATCACAAAATGTAGGATGTCACTTAAGGTTATCATCATCCATCTATTAAATATTTCTCACTCTTCTGGAGTGGAGTTAGGATCGATTTCAACAGGCAGTGGATTGACAATGACATAAGTTAACTTTTCAAACTCCAAGACAAGACGTATGTTCATTTCCCATTCTAAATATTTTTGTCCTAAAGTTATATCAGAATCCACATCTTTTTAGCAATGAATTTTTTTTTTGATTTTTTTTTTATTTACAATATCTTCAATCCATGTAGCAAGCTTTGGGCCAGTGGCTCCCAAACAGTTGGTTTTAGGGCACTAAGTGTTAAAACACCCATATGGACTTAATTACTCGGATTTTAGATATCTTTCTCTCTCTTTTTTTATAACATCTTCAATCCTGTAGCGAGTTTTAGGGCAGTGGCTCCCAAACCATTTGGTTTTAGGGCACTAGGTGTTAAAACACCCAACAGACTTAATTACTCGGATCTCAGATGTTTAATATATTTTTTTCATTATGGTTTTTAGATGCTTCATCCAATTAAACTAGAGCACTGGATATTGACAAACTTTTCAATTACAACTCATGCCGTATATATCCCATGAATGTTGATAATACCTTGTCAACTGAGCATATGAAGATCCATTTTAGTAGTCAATATTATGAAAGAATTCACAAATTAAATAATTCAAAAGGAAATAAACAAAAATAACTTGTTACGAAATAGGTTGAGACGTCTCGGAGTGGAAATTCTTTACACACTATCTCACACCATCTTTTCACGCCAATTCACCTGATTAGTCAAGTTAAAATACAAAAACAAATATTTTTTTTATTTTATAAATTTTTTGAATTTCTTTGAAAATTTTTGACTAAAAATCAAATAAAAAACAATTGTGTAAAAACAAGATACTAGTCAACTATTCCCCCCCCTCCCCAAACCTAATTGAGACATTGTCCCCAATGTCTAAAAAGTAAAGAAGAGTTTAGAAAAGTACCTGTTAGCTTGAAATTCTACATCTAAAATGAAAATTAAAGATTAAGATTCAAATTTATCCAACTTTTTTTACCACGATCATTATCAACCAGTTTATCTTGGAAAAGATAGGGTCAATTTGTGGTTTAAAAGGCTAAGATTTGGTCAATTAAATGATGAGCAGTTCTGGCCGTGAAAAGGATTTCTTTTATAGATTTTGACACGAACCCTTTCTCCGAGCATCATCAAGAAACACACAAAGAAAATCATAAAATCCATCAGCGTTAAACATCCAATCAGTTTCTGGTGTATGTTCAGGTTCACCCAAGATAATACTGTAAAAATTTCCTCCATTGTGCCCAAGCCACTTGGCAAAACAATAAAAGCATCAGCACAATAAATCATTTCCACAAGTCGTTCAGACATACCTGGTACGATAAGTTCCTCTCCGTTTGATGGTCCTATAAGATTCGCCTCTGCCAAAGGTTTTGGGATGATTCCCAGAACTTGACTGTCTCATTCCTGTACAGCCCTTGAAACGATACCCATTAGTCCAAGATTGTCACCGGCTATATTAGGTGCATAGTCCTCTCAGCTATGACTCTACCCAATTCTTGTGCTTCCTCAATGAATTCTGGTTTAGAACCAACACTAGTACCGCAAAAAACACAGATATTTACAACTCGTCTTCTTGAAGTTGCTTCAATTTTTGTTTTATTCTGGATGTCTTCAAGAGTGCAATGATGAGCTGAATTTATAGAACCTGAAAAATGTGAGTAATAATAGCACTAGTACCTGCCAAATGACAATTATTAGCTAAACAATAAAATATATCGTGAAAGTGAAAAAGTCTGGATCCTGTCGGAGAAAATAAAAGAAAATAACAAAAAACAAATCACAAAAAATATTTACAGAAGTAACAGCTTGAATGACGTCTATGCGTCAGGGACAAGATTCCCATATAATTTTCTTATAAATTGGCAAACATGATCTTTTAAAATCAGATTCCCGAGACTTATTGTTGCCTTTCTTTTCGAAATTGTGCATATAACATACGAATTCGTGATACACATATCCATTGGGATGTGTCTCAAGATTTAATGATATGTCATCTAAAGACATCTTACTCAGGCCATCCCTAATGAATTTAATTTATCTTCGCGGTTATCATACACCATTCCTAAAGAACGACAATAGTATTACATGTCATGTGTGCCCATTTATAGCAAACACACCATTCTTTTAGCTCTTCTTTTCTTTGCATAAGTGTTTTTTTCCTAAACCAGGCAGATATGAAACAAAAGAGTCAGAGGACTCACCTGCCAATCAGACTCGTGCTTCAATAATTCAATGAATTTCATTAAGAATACCTTTGATCATCAGTAGTTTCATTTGTTCCATGCGAGCTTTTAGACTTTCATCAGAGAGTTTTGAGGGAGAGAAGGAAATTACTTATGAAGATTTGCGAGAACTTCTTCCATCCTGAAATGTGACTTTGCCTACAAAATAAAACACACAAAAATAAAACACACCAAATCTGAATATGTACACAAATTGCATGGGTTGCCTCCCTGCTAGTGTTAAGTTTAACGTCGTCAGCTAGACATGACTGTCCGATTGTTAGGGTAGATCTGAAAGTGTGACACTTTCTTTTTGTCGCTCAAATGATTCTCCCTAGTAGTGCTTGACACGCTTGCTTTTAACTTTCAATGTTTTATTAGAGTTAGGATCATGTAACTCAACGATTCTATCTGGTAAAACTTGGGTGATTAAGAATGGACCTGACCACCTTGATTTTAGCTTCCCATGGAAGAGTTTCAACCTTGATTTGCTGAACAATACCCGTTATCCAGGTTCCAGTTGTATGCACATTAACTTCTCATCATGTATCTTCTTGGACTTTTCTTTGTATAGTTTGACATTCTGTGAAATTCCTTTAATTCGTTGAGTTGGTGGAATCGTTTCTCTTCAGTTGCTTGTAAATCAAGATTTAACTTCTTCAGTGCACATCACGCTTTATCTTAGGCTCCATAAGCAGATGACATGCTTAAATTTTGTCAGTGGGACTTTGCATTGCATCGGAGTTCTAAATGGTGTCATTTATCACATCAAGTTTGAAACATTCCTCTTTCTTTTTGTCATTCGGGAATTCCATAGTTTTGAAAACATTGAATGTCACTTCTTGGTCATGTACCCTCATAGTTAGTTCTCTTTTTTATACATCAATAATGGTTCGACCTGTAGCCAAGAATGGTCTCCCGATGATGATGGGCACGTCTTTGTCTTCCTCCATGTCAAGAATAATAAAATCTACTGGGAAAATGAATTTGTCAACTTTGACCAGCACATCTTCAACTACACCTCTCGGAAATGTTAGCGTTCTATCAGCAAGTTGCAAATAGACTGAGGTGGACATTGCTTCTCCAATCTGCAGTTTCCTTTAAATGGAAAAAGACATTAAGTTAACACTAGCACCTAAATCACACAAAGCCTTACCGAAGTTATGTTCTCCAATGGTGCAATGGATAATGAAACTGCAAGGATCTTTCAACTTTGGGGGAAGCTTCCTCTGAATGATGGCGCTGCATTCTTTTGTCAATGTTATTGTCTCGTAATCTCCCAATCTTCATTTTCGTGAAAGAATATCTTTCATGAATTTGACATAGCTGGGCATTTGTTCCAACGCTTCTGCAAATGGAATGTTGATATACAACTTTTTGAAGATCTCTAGGAATTCAGCAAACTATTTATCTAGTTTATTTTTCTGGAGACGTTATGGAAAAGATGGAGGTGGAGTGAATCTTTCTCGATCATTTGCTTTTGCTTCTCTTTCCTCAATCTGTGGCTCTGCTTCGCTGCTTTCTTTTGGAACTTCCTCAATAGTTACCTTGACTCCAACATCTTTGTTAATTTCAGTACCACTTTTCAGAGTGATAGCATGACATTGCTCCTTCCCCATGTTCCTTGGATTTGGTTATTTGTTGCTAGGAAGGGTATCTTACGGTCTGTAACTCTGAGCATTGGTTAGTTGTCCATTTGATTTTCCAGTGTCTTTATAGAAGTAGTTAGGTTTTGATTCAATGTTGATTGGGCCTGAATATAGCATCATATTTTGCTGCTTTAGCGTCATTTTTTCTTCTAGCTTTTTCAAGTGGACTAGCAATTTTTCTATTCCTGGCTTATTCTCATACTCTTGGCCTTTATTCTGTTGTTGGAATCCTGGTGGTGGATTGTATTTTTACCCTGTATTGTTGCTCCATGCGAAATTGGGATGATTCATATACCCTGGATTGTAGGTATTGGAATATGGATTGTTCCTCTGTCTGTCGAAGTTGCTGACATTGTTCACCGTCTCATCATGTTGGTTGTTTGATTCTATCTATGGTGCTCCTCCATATGGTAAACTTGTGGATACAACATTAAC